>PQVD01001255.1:0-32753 GCA_003012265.1 Setaria equina
TTATAGTAAAAAAAAATAAAAATGCTTTAGAAATCATAATGAAAATTTACATAATTTAAAAATTAACTAAAATTAAATAAATGTTTTTTTGTTTTTTTTTTTCAATTTTTTAGTAAAAAAAAAAAAAAATTTTTAGGAAGCAGAATGCGTTGCATTTATGCAGCAATTAACTGAAGATTCGCAATGTCTAGTTTGTTTACAACTAATTAATCAGCTGATTGATTCTCGACAGGTTAATCAATCTGATCCATTTCCTATTGATAAAGATGGCGATCAGAAAGGATTATGCAAGTTATGTGATATCAGAAGGTAAAAAAACTGCTTTAAGTGAATAAAAGTTGAAAGGAAATAACCAGAAATATGTTTAAAAGCTTTAAGATAATTTATTTTTCCCACTAATTAAGGATTAATGATAATATATCATGGAAATATCATTAATTAATTTGTCTCATTTAATTACCATCATTTTAATTTGTTTTTTTTTTGTTTACTACTAACTGGTAATAAAATATTATTTCTGCATTGCTAAGTGACGATTAATGGCATAGTGTATTTTTTTTTAAATATTTAAAACAGTATGAGAAAAAAAAAGGAAAAATTTTTTTAGAATAATATTACAAAAATGGAATTAAAAGTAAAAAAAAAAAAAACAATGCTTTTATAAAGTTTTTTAATTTATGCAAATTTTAATTTTTCAATTTAATTTAAATTTAATGAAATATTATCTGTGGCACTTTTATTACACATTTACGATTTTCATTTTAAGTTGTGTGGAACGAAAACATAGAGAATGGCTAATTTTGTGTCCATTCAAAGTGGAGCAATTTGGCCAGGCTAAATATTTGTGCAAATGTCCATGCATTAATGATAATGTAAATTTTTGGCTTTTGGCTTTTAAAAGAAATTTTTTAATTTAAAATTTTAAAATTTTTAAAATGGAAAAATATTTCTATCAAATATTGTATTAACAATTTCATTTTTTAAAGTAGAGCAAAAAAAAAAAAAATGAAGAAAAGAAATGGAAAAGTAATTTTTTTTCGTTTTTCCATCTTTTTTAAAATTTTCACTTTTTTAATTGATCGAAGTAAAATTCTGTTTCAATTTAAAAGCATACTGAAAATTAATCCAAAGAGAATCCATCAAATTCAGTGATAATGATAAAAACAAAGATAAAGAGATGTTCATTTATCAATCGAAAGTTTGATAATAATTTATCTTTATTGTTTAAATTACTTTATGTGATGTTAGTACTAACAGGTAAATCTGTCAGATATGATCTGCCAAAGTTTACTGATAATGTATGGTTCTCTGCAAATCAGTTTACAATGCATGAAATTCATGATAAATGGAATAATTTTACGAATTAATCAAATTTAATTAATTATCAGCCGTGATCGCTAAAACAATCAGATAAATCAGTTAAAAAACTGTAATGAAATAATTAATTTTAGCAAACCATTCAGAAGTGATCAAATTTGTAGCATCAAATCATCCTAATCAAAAGTATATTGATAAGAAATAGATAGTCCTATTATAATCATTGATAACTCACTAAAGCTAAATTCAATTCTTAAATTTTTTTACAAATTATATCAAATTTAATGATTTATTTTGAATCCAATGCTTTTATATCAAAAAGTGAAAAATGTATTTGGAAAAAAAAAAAAATTCAAGAAGTTAGAAATTTTATTTTACTTTTATATGATAATGGAGTAAAATGTTTTTTTTTTTTCAATTCATATTCTTCATTATTTCAATAATCATTGTATTTTCTTTTCAAAATAATGATTTTAGAAAAATTGTTTGATTTAAAAAAAAAAAATGAAAATGAAAAACCAATGATCTAGACTAGATTTTTTTGTGAGAATCCAAGTCTTTGTGATAGATTCTAAGAGTCTAGGGCCCATTATTTATTGCTATATCATTTTGCTATCATGCTGTATCTAATAGCAACTGATAATATTCATCTGAAAAAAAAAGAGAGCATTTTGGAGTTGTCTTTTTATTATTTTAAAAGATTTAGATTATTTCAAAATTCACAAATTTTGTATATTATATTAAGTTATTCATTAATTATTATCAATTTTTCGTTTTTCTTTTTTTTTTTTACATATAATTTCAGAAATTCTTATATTGAAAATGTTAACTTTTTATTTTTTGAGGGGAAAAAAAAAAAAAAAACGAAATAAACAATTTATTAGTTTTTGCTGATGAAAGTTGAGTATAAAACTAACATTATTTCAAAAATAATTAGTAATATAATTAGTATATTCTCAGTAAACTAATTTCTTCAATTTATAATTTTTGTTTTTATATTTCAACTGTAAAATGCAAAAAAAAAAAAAAAAAAAAAAAAAAAAAGATTTAAGTTTTTGTTTAACTTTAGAAAAAAAAGAGGGACAATAAAAAGTTTCACAAAATTTTAAATTATCGGTTGAAATTATCTCAACTGTTTAGTTTATTCATTGCTTACTCTGTTCTCAATGCAATATGATGATAGCAATGGGACACATTTCTTTCATCGTCCAAACCTCTTTCATTATTACAATCTGTTAGTTGTAAAAGGGAAAAGTTCCAATCTGCTAATTGTTGGTACCATTTCTTATTCTAATTATTATAACCTTATTTTTCAAGATATCCAGTACCGGCTGGTCCGCGGATGTATTCCTTCACAGAATTATTTCACTGCCGCATTCTTGTGTTGAACACCATTATCTGATTGGGAAATTAATTGAAGGTGGAAGAACAAGAAAGGTGGACGATTCCTGAATTGCAAGGGTGAAAAAGTGGCAGATGATGGTGTAAGAATAGTAGCGCAGGGTACACCAGGTGATACCGCCGGTAACCATGTTTTTTTCTTGTGAAAAGAACTCAGTTTACCCTACTTCATTCAATTATTGTATTTTTAAATTTTCACAGAAATTCTAGTAAAAAAAAGGATAATTTTCAGGAAAATTCCTTGGTAAAGAAAGGTTCTTTTCACTGAACCATAAATGAAATTAAGAAACAAAAATAAGGATGTAAAATATAGAAGCATGAAAAAAGAGTTTGAGGAATAAGAAATATAAAATCTTAAAGGAAAATGATTAAAATCTGAAAAAATATAAGTAAAATGAAAAAAAAAGCCAAAGAAATGTTTATGCAATATATTTAGTAAAACAAATACAAACGGTGACCGGCTGGATCGAAATTATGATAAACATAAAGACAAGTGATGCCAAACTTAATAGATAAACGCTTGACCTTTTCTGAGTGGAAAGGATAGCAGAGATGAAAGTTTGACTTTTCTTTAATTGGAGAAGATTGCAGAAATAAAAGCTTCGCCTTTTATTAAAATGGGAAAAAGGCGAAAGGAAGAAAACTTGAAATCAATGAATTGCAAAGGGAGGCAATACAGACAAGTACTGGTTATTGTGGGAAGTTATGTGTTATCATATCATACATGACTTCATTCTTTATCATCAACTGTTTGCTACCATGTTGTAACTTTTTGCCTCCTAACCTAGTTTCAACTTCCTAATTTAGTGTTCCCTTAATTGCATTTCGAGTTTTAACATCATTCCCAAGCAAATCTCGAAACTCAAAGGGAAGTGAAATCGGACAAATTAGTACTTCATCACGAATACAATATCGAGAAACAACCAAAATACGTCCGATAATTTCATATTTTATAACTGTTTTTTTTTTAATAAAAGATTATTCCAATTCATTCATCGAAAAATGGAAGTGCATCTGTGTGGAAAAAATATAAATCGATTTGAGGGAAGAAAAAAGAAGGGAAGAAGCAGAGAGGAAAGGAACCTCGGAGCACTAATGGGATACGGGAGAATGCGGGGGAACGGGAAGAACGGGAGACAAACAGGCGAAAAAAATGATGAAATGATTAATACATTCATATCATTTATTTCAAGGTCATCTTTGTCAGGGAAAAAATAAATTCCTCAGAAAAGAACTTTTCATACCAAAATGTAACCCGTATCCCCGCTCCCCCGCTTCCTCTTGTTCTTTTTCCTTATTTCTTTCATCGACTAAACACCATTTTCTAACAGTTTCCTTGTCATTTTGCGGTTTAGCACTTGGAAAAAAACAAATTTGCGAAGTTTTATCTCTAAATTAGGAGGAAAAAAGGGATATTTTTTATAATGACTGATATAAGGCCAAAGTTCATCGCTATCCAATTTTAATGTTTGATACGACCGTCTGTTTCTGTTACTTAACGTGCTACACGTGAACCTTGATTAGCAGTTTAATCAGTCGTTTATTATAAGTTTAGCAAAAGAACAGTACATTGCTTCTTCGTAACAATGAATAAACGGACTAATATTATTTTCTGGAATCCGAAATTTCGATTTATGAAGAGATCTTTTCAAACATTTTTTTTGTTTTGCAGAAATTTCGAGTTAATAAAATATTGATTATTTGATATTCCAGTTTGGACACTGATTCCGTAAATTATTGATTTTTGATTCTCCTGGGAAATAAATCACTCTTTCTAGAAATTTTAGGAAGAAACTCTTTTCATGGCTTTCAGTTTCATTCCGCTAGCTTAAACTTCATTTGTAAATTAAGATGAGTGCCATCTTGACTTTATTCTGGAAATCAATATTACAGTATCTGTAGGTAATGTATCTTTCAGTAAAAATAATTCCGATACGACCCTTACTTTTTTATACATATTTTTTTCACTTCCTTTTTTCTTTTTCTACTTTAAATTAATTGCAAATACAATTTACGAATTTTTCCAGTTTGACGTTTTCTATTCATCATTTGAATGTTTTATATTTAAAGGTAGTGGTGCTATTGATAACTTAATTGTGATAATTTAAGTGACATTGTTTTAAAGTTTATAAGAACAGATTGTGTGATATGGCATTTTTGTCATAACATTGATTACCACATTCAATACTCAGCATAGTAATTCTCTTTTATTTACCACTGAAAAATTAGCTTTTAGAAGTTTAGCTAAGCTTTGTTTGCTTTTAAGATTTATGACAATTTAAAAGAAATGTGGAAAATCAATTCAGAATGAAATGATATATGCATACATTCTTTAAAAGTTTAAAAAACCTCTATGTTATAAATTTACAAGAAATCTATTCCCGACTTTAATATTTTTCCTTCCAAGTGTAGGTATCAAAAAATAAAGAAAGAAAAAAAATGCAAATAAAAAACAGGAAAAAGAACTTAGCTATCTAATATTGAACTCTCGTAAAATAGTAAAGTGGAATTTATTTATGAAAATTATACACCCAAGTTTGTGGGAATTAATATTAGTATGATAACAAACCGTGCCATGAAATTGGATTCCCACTTATTTCAGTATATTAAATTGGAAATTTAGTAATTCAAAATATTACCGTATGAAAAGATGAAGGAGTTGGTGGAGATCCGATAACATCAGACATATTGAAATGCTGTATATTGAATAATTTTTTTTTAATTAAAAATATCACCTTGAATAAGATGAAACTTTAAAAACTTGCAAGCAATTTTATTTGAACTTTAATTACTTTTTAAAAGTGACAAAAGTTGGCTTCTTTGTTTTTCTTTTTTATTCATTTTACAGTAGAGATATGAATGTGTTGCATAAAATTAAAATATTGATTCTATCTATCATATCATTATTTGGTTGAAATCCAATCTATTTTTCCTATAAAAAAAATTAGCAGTAATGACCACGAATTATTAATTGTAACTTATCATAACAATTAGATGCCATTAAATGTCATGATAAGGATAAAAAAATTTTGAAAGTCTTTCCAGGATAATATCATTAGTAGAACTGGATCGATTTTAATGGAATAATATTGTTATTTTAGCACTTATCTTAGCACACATCTATTATCTTTGAAATTTCAACTGTATTATATGTCAGTTTAGTTTGCGTGACAATAATTTTATTTTACTTCCATCTAACTTTGATTTACTGCAAATTTTACTTTGTATGCAATCTCATGCAACAAGGCTAGATCTCTGCGGTATCACAATTAACCACATATATAGAAAACTCAATGATTTCTGTTCTTAATCAGTAAAAGATGGAAATCATCTGCTGTTATTTTGGATTAAGTTTTTAAGGTATTGTTTACTAAAAGTTAATATTTCTGACTAAACTTAATTGGTCGACTAATTATTTAAAACACTTGACATATCTTTCGAAAGCTTCCGAAAGGTAATAAAATCATAAATACAACAGATTTATATCACTTTTGTGTTAATTAATAGTTCGAATGATATTTCCCACATAATTGTTATTCAAATTTTATCTTATTACTCACGCTCTGCTTTTTGGTTATCACCATTTGAATTACTCCTGAAAAATTATCAGCCATTTTTCTTTTGTCTTATACCTTTATCATCAGTTCATTTTTTTCTTTTTATCTGAATGATACTACCTTGAATAATCACCAACTCATTTCCTATCTTAAATTTTATCATATCACTATACTTATCTATTCCCATCATTATTCAGTTATTACAATATTTTGTTTTCTCTATTTCTCTTTTTTCGTATTTTTTCTTGACAAGCACTTGTCGAAAAGTTTTCACCAATCTCTGAGACTACTGAAATATAAAAGACGTTGTGATGGCAAAAATTCTTTCTTTGAAGAAAATCTATGTTAATTAATCTTACTAATTAATGCAGCAGTTCGATTTGTATTTCCTTTTTTTGTTCTAATGTCTATATCGTTCCTGAAATTTCATTATTTTTATTTTTAAACTTAAAAACATTAAAATATCAAAATCATGGCAAACCAGCTAACATATTGTCAAGTATTAAAGGTACTTTCTTGCCTATAAATTGCAATGAGTATATTGTTTTTAATAAAAACTTTCCATTACCTGTCCCACTTTTTTCGTTTCTGATTTGATTGATACAAAAGCAATTTAATTTTTTCTATTATTTTTAATTCTTCTGATTTTCCTACTCGCTTTTCATCTCATTAAAATTTATTAATTACAACAACTTGAAATTGATGAAAAAATGCGATTACTTTTTCAGTAACTCAGTAATATTTCCTCGGGAGTTGTCACTTTTCTTAGCGCCACTTTTTTCCTTTCTTTTAAATACAGATCTTTTGTTGTTAATTTTATTTTTGCATTTGCCAATCAAGAACAATTTAAACATTGTAATATTTTGCTTTGCTGTAATGAAAAATGATCAGAAAACCTTGCTCATTTTCGCACCACAATTAATTCATTTGTGTGTCACAATTATTTCATCAAATCATTTCTTTAATAGAATTAATACTTTGTTTAAATTTTCTGAGAATTTTTTCAGAAATTTATTTGGTCTCCTTTCTTTTCAGAAACTATTGTTTTAATGTAATAAATTACTTGTAACATTTAGGATAGAGAATAAATAAATTTTCTTTCCTTCTCTTTTCTTTTTCTTATCGATAAGATTTAATTATTTCATAAATGAATTCTCGTTGAAAGACTAATATTATTTTGAGCCAAAATATTGAAACTATTTGGATTATGTGTTGGAAAACCACAATGTACTTCAAATGTGATCGTTACATTGCGGCACTTTCCGGATCGCCAAATGTACCATTGACTTCCTGCAAATACACAGTGAGAATCGGGAATTTCAGTAGTGGTAATCTAATTTTGAAGTGTAAATATTAATTTTTTAGAAAGCTTGTTGACAAGAAAAATTAGATGTGAATTTTAGCAGTAATTTCTCCTTTCAAAAATAGTGCCCTTGACAGTTTTTTTGTCAGCTTTTGATCAAATCTTTCTTTCTGTTTTGTAAATTGTGAATTCGCTAAATCAATTAACGCGAACCAGTATAACGGCAAATATGGAGATAACAAAAAATGATATGATGGATGAAATTTCGAGGCTTTTGAGTGTACTTTCGTTTCTATTCATTTTCAGTTCTCACTTATCCACTCCTTCACTATGATACTAAGATTTTACTCTGCATATAACAATGAAAAATGACAAGCAATTTCAGTAGCTACGACAATTGCCATACCATAATTAATACCTTTTTTTAGAGTATTGTAATTGAACCACCGGACACATTCATGAACTGAATTTGGAATTTTTGAAATGACCGAATCACGATCTGCACCTGCGCATCGTATGTCGCAAACAGTTCTAATACGCTTTGGAAAGGTTTTATTTTCTAAAATGATATTTTTTTCTTTAATATAAAATCGAAAAAAGTTGCATAGTCATTCAGGAAAATTAGATTGCAAAATTCTGAAGAAAAAGTTTATTTTCGGAAATAATAAAAAAAAGAAAAGACAAATGTGGTAGCTTAAGATTTCAATATTTATTCAACAGAAGCTCAGGTCTCATTTCATCCAAAAATTTATATCTAATTGTAATTCATAAAAAGCTCCTGCTATTTAATATAATGCATCATTTGATAGGATATAAAGCGAGTTATATAATCACATTCCCGATGAAACTGATATAAGATTCATACTGATTATTCTAATTTCAGATGGTCCACTTCATAAAAATATTTTTTTAAACAGAAACAGGAAGCTTCAAGTTTCCGAAATTTATATTCTAATCACTGCACAGTGTGACTTCTAAACTAAAAATTATCGTTCTACACAATTTACAATAATGCAAAATTTCCAGGTTCGTTGTTTTCTTTTTTATCTAATCACCATTATTTTGTTAAATTAAAAACTAAAATTTACTTTTCGTTTCACCAAACGACTCCTCAGTGTATTTTTCATCATAGCATTCTGTTTCAACAAGTTTTGGATTATCAGCAATGGTTAGCATACAGGTCGTTCGATAATGAGCTGTTTTTTGAATATCGCTACCGAAACAAGTTAATGCTCGCTTTTCTAAAATTAGTGAATCATTTTTATTACAAATTCTTTAAATTTGTGCTTTAAAATAAAAGAAAAAGGAAGAAAATTTGTGGCAAAAAAAAGCAAATTCAGGAAGACATAAAATATTTATGGAAATTAATTACCCCAATTAACAATTTTTGAAAAATCTACAGGAGAGACAACGTTGGCAAATGCGAGTATGCAAACGACTTGAATGAACGCTTCATGATGAGATACTGCTAATAACATTCTGTTATACAATCTCTATAACCGTGCTGTAAATTTAATCCGAAATTGAAAACTTGCCGTGTAATGTACACCATTTACGAAAATTCTAAATAGGCTGTAATATGACATATACCGCAAAAAAAAGTTCAAATTTGGGCTGAAACTTAATTTAAATTAATTTATGTTTAAGTTAAATCCTGTAAATTTGATAAATTCATAGAAATGACAAATTATTAAATCTGATTGATGGATGATACTATTTATCATAGAAACTAGTTATGAATTGTTCAGTCAGTATAATGGATGATATCAATAACGAATTTAATCGAAATAATTATCACACTATCCTTGTTAAAAATTACTGATATTTGTTTTTTCAAACATAAATTATATCCTTGCCTTGCTTATAAATATAACCAATATTAATTCGGCTCTCATAAACAGTAATTTTTTAAGGTGTTAATTAAATTATCGTCGCAGGAATCGAAGAGATGAACGACTTTTAATATATGAAAACGGGATAACACGATATGAATAAACAAAAATTCTTAAATTTTCTATTTCTCCTTTTCCATAATCAAATATGCCTATACAAGAGAAAAAGAAAAACTTGTTTTCGAAGCCTAAGCTAAAACTTTTTATTGCCTGTTGTATAATTCCGTTAACTTTTTTCAGATAAAGAATTATCATTAGTCGAAATTACAATCAAATGTCTGTTTACACGCTAATGGAATAATGGAATTTGCAACATATGGAACATCATTTATACATATCGAAAAATTATAATACTGATTATTTATTGCATCATAATTTCATTAGCTTTTTTTCATTAACGGGTGAATATAAGAAATACAGTTTCGGAGAAAAAAAAAAAAAAAAAAAAAAATGAATGAAATAAAAAAAGGAAAAAAAAAATCTTGTTTAAAGAAAAGTTTAATGAATAAATACATTTCTTATTCATAACAGTACGATTTGTTATTTGATCGTCATTATAATTAAAATGGAATATTAAACAATGGTGGCAGTGGAGAATTAATTAAGGCACGATTAAATTTCAATCATATGTACATCAATCCAAATCAAAACACTAAATGAATTAGTTTAATTCATCAGTTAAAAAGTGATATAAATTCTTAATTTCACTTTAACAATGGGTGAAATGATGACCCCATCTGAACTATGATGCTACACATAATTTTCATCGTGGTTATTTTCTATTAGATTAATTAATTGGGGTTAATTCTATAAATTTACAACTGTTTACAATCGTTAACATCCATTCGTATTTTAGGAATGAGAACGGATAAGAAATTGATTCTCTCTTCTCTTTTCTCTTCTTTTCGAAATTACTTAACAATAAATTTTCTATTTTATATTCCGAAATTAAGAGAGAATATCATTATATGTATGTCTATTCTTATGAAGAAAAAATTTTTTGCTGAATGGCATGTTGTTGGCTGGGAAAAACAATAAAAATGAAAAGAAGAGGAAAAAATTGAAAACGAAAAGAAACTGAAGATTTTAAGGAAAAAAAGAGGAAGTACGACATAAAATGTGAGCTAATAAATTTGCTGTATAAGAAACTTTTCTCTTCATAAACTTTATTGTCCAAAATTAGTCTTATGTACCTTGTTCATTAGGGTACCAACTATTTTATTTTTCAGCATTTTTTATTTTTCTACATTTTTATTTTTATTTTTTGGCATACCAAAATTTAACAAGCTTAAGCAGGAAATCAAGTTTAAAAAAATAATGGATATTATTACCTGCACATTTTCATTTGAAATTACAACAAAGATTTTTTAGCGAAAAGTTTATATAGTATTCCCTCAAAGAATGTCTGTTAGAATCAAATTGCTGAAAAAAATTAATTATAGTCGTCAATACAGTGAATTCTGGTATTCTTTTCACATTCTATCATCTTTTAATTTCGTAAAATTTAAAGAAAAATTAATTGCAAATAAATGAATGAAGAAAAGTTTAAACAAATTTATATAATGCTTGTTTAGTATTGATTTCTAGTAGTGCAGTTAAAATTGGTCCAAAATTTAGTAACTGGTAAATTTATTATGTTTTACAAAATGTGTTGTTATTATCACTTGTACTTCATCAAACAAGGAAGCAGTTGCGGTAATTCAGCTGTTAGCTTAAAATTTAAATTTTTTTAGGATGTTTGCAAAATCAATATTGATTATGGCAAAATTTGTTATCTTTCTCCATCTAAATTATCTTACTGATTACTGATAACAAATATCCTTACAAACCGTATGACTGCATTTGTTGAGATAACGCAATGTCGCTCATGCTCACGCAAGTGATGCGTAGGATTATGATTGACGTTAAAATTTCACGGAAGTTGTAACGATCTTGTGCAAAGTTCAACGAACAGACTATAATTAATTATTCCTAGTGAGGAATTTAGGATGAGACAGTGAACGAAGAATTCACGTAAAATAAAAAAAGAACTGATAAAAAGTATAACACATTTAGCGATAGTAACGCGTAAAAAATTACATATTTAAAGATCGCAGCGTATGGGGTGGTACATCTATTAAGTTAGTGAAATGAACAAGAAACTATCTGAATTAGTTCAAGTAGACATCTAGACGTAACCTGCGTGTTTCGCTGTGATATGCATATACATTTATACATATTAGGATAAGCAGGATACACGATGGAATACGTTTAGATGCAACTTAAACGTGTTGGTTTATTTTCAGATGCAGACCCAAACAAATAGTGGAAAGGATGGATCATTCAACAATAGTAACGTGAATGACGTGTATTCACTCAGTGATGATAACGTGTGCTTACCCACTCATATAGGTTACCATGCATTCAACAGTAATAACCTGCTTTAAACTTTTCCACTTCTGGGATTCTTTTAATTAGTTTTTACTTTTTTTTTTTAAACTGTATTTTAACTTTTTTTTATTCTAATTTTTGAAAATTGTTGACATTTAAATATTTATCTTGAATTATCTTGTTTATTTGCCGCAAGCTAATTATTTATTCAAACATATCAATTGCTAATATTAACGCTGGATACCCAAAAATATTTATGTAAATATGGAAAGCTTAAATCAGTTTTGAAAACTTCCAGTTCTTCTAAAAAATTAGTTCTCATACACCGAAAAATTTAGACGGTCTTCTTGGACATCACCATAATATTATCTGTTGCTTTTAGGAAGCAGTATGTATATGCATTTATCAGAAAGGAGCTGATAAGAACAGTTAGTAAAGCATTGTACTGATAATATTTTAAGCTGGAAATGTGACCCATTGACCAGTCAATCAATCATGTGATGGCTGTGACCGAATCAATTGCATTGGCAGTGGATGCAGTTAACTTTGGATGGGTCAGAACTTTTTAGTTTCTTTCTTCTTAGTATAGATCGAAATTTAAACCACACACATTAAATTAACATACTGTGCAGATGATATACAATTGCAAGCTTTTTATTTATTTGAATTATATAAATTAAATTATGGAAATCCATACACTTTATTTAAGAACTTCGTAAATTTTCATTTCCTAGTCGACTGCGTGTCCGTGGCAGCAATTTTAAATTGCAAATTAAAATTTAGTTTGAAAAACTCAGCAATTTTCTCAGAATTAAAATTTTAGCTTTAATTTTGAAGCAAATAGTTTGGTAACTTTTATAGAGAAATATTTTCAGTTGTTCCATATACAAAAATTATAAATTTCGTGCTTCCCAGATGTTTGATAAATTTTGTGATAACAATTAGTATATGTTTCAATTCCCTAAAATGCACAACAATTTACTTAGCAATTTAAATTTAAAATATTGCTAGAATTAATCTATGGGTAACTTGAAAGAAAAATGGGCATACCTGTTTGGCAAGCTAATACAAATTTTTTATGAGTTAGTTAACATTTTTGGCATAGATGGCGAAGAATAATTGGTGAAACAATGGGGACTTGGACTGTTTTTGTAAAGTGATTTTATTTAAAATTTACTAATATCTATTAAATGGCTCAACTTGTATAATTCATATACGTTTGCCTTTAGTAATTGTTTTAATGCTTCAAGATTATTTGCCAAATTTGTAATCTCTTGAAATTTGACATCTTCCTTTCAATTCATCCAAAATAAAATAAGAAATTGGTGAAAAGACTCACAACAAAGTTGCAAAAATAAATAGTGAAATTGACATTAACGAAAAAAACTAAAGTTTTGATTTTAAAATAATTGATGTTAAAATTGCTTCCTATAACTAAAATTAGATTAGAATTGCTAATAATGTTCTAAACTTAAGCATTTCATCATCTTCTTTTTTCTTGCGATCACTTAATAAAAAAGAGCAATCATAATTTTCAATCCGCTCACTACTAAGAACAGATATCATTATGATTGATATAAATTTATTTGGGATAGTCTTCCAACAGTTGGCTGGTCTGAACTGCATACCTGCTGATGAAATTGCTATCCTGGTGCGAATATGGCACCTTCTTCCTGTTGGATCTCCTAAAAAAAAGAAAAAACGGAGCAAGAAGAATAAAGAAGAAAAAAACAAGATAAAAAATATTAAAAGAAAAGAAATGTGAGAGAGAAAGAAAATCAGAAAACTCCGAAAAAAAAAGTGACAAGAGAAAAGACGCCAGGTAAGTCGGCTTGCTCCCAGGTAGCAATGTGTGGGTTGTTTCTACTACTGACCGCTGTCTTCTTTTACTTACTCATTTTGAATTTATTCGTCAATTTTATCAGAAAATGGCGAACCAGAATTTGTACATTATAGGCCATAGTAGATGTTTCAAAATTTTACTAAAAATTTATTTTTTGGGTGATATGACGACCAGTGTAACTTTATTCAGTTTTCCAGGATCATGTTTGAGGATAGTCTTCACCACCTTAACAAAGTCATGCACAAATCATAACATTAACCAGTTAATATCAGTATATTCTTAATTGATTTACTTTATCCTTTTTATATATTGAAACTTAACTTTGAAATATTTACTCAACATTGCTTCAGACTTTGGGGCTTATATTATTTAAACTAAAATGGATAGAAGTTTTGACTTACTTCTTGAAATAGGAAAGAGATTGAAATTTGAAAATATTCTTTTATTTCCTTGACTCTTTTAACTGAGAAAATACCTAAAATAATGAGGTAGTCCGTGTGAATAATTTTTATTAAGTAAAAAGAATTTGATAATTTTCGAGACTTTTAGAATTTCAATCATAAACTGAAAACTTTCTTGAATGATCTATCGATTACTTTAGTTTTAGCAGAAATTTATATTTTGGTTGTTAAACTAACTGAAATATAATCTCTTATTAAAAAAATTAAATTGCGTAATATTACCAACCTCATTTGCCATTTATCGTACTGTATAAATTTCTTGCACAATTTTTTAATAACCGAATATATCTAATTACCACATATGAGAAAGTGTTAATCTATGAAGTTATCAATTTGGAAAGTGATATATCATTCTTTATCAGCTGACAGAAAAAAGAATTCAAATTTCTTCTGGATGTAACATTTGATGCTCGTTGATATATTTGAATTCCGAAACTAACCGGACGACAGTCCCGAATCAATATTATTTAGCAAGGTGAGCTTAATTTTTCTATTCAAATTTACTCCTTCTGGATTTTACTTTTATTCATGTCATTTTACATCTTCTCTCATTGTATTCATTATTCCCAACCTGTCAACGTCATTTTACTTTAACGTACGTCTCCTTAATTCCACATAACTTCATTCCTTTATTCTCTGCTTTTTGTTCAAAGTGATTTCACTTAGCCCGATGAGTTTGTTTTTGGCTTTTTTCAAAAGGTGCCTTTCANNTACTACTAATTAATTTCAATTTCACTTGTTATTCCCACTGGAGATTTAATTTCATCTATATCCATCTTACGTATTACCTTGCAATGTCCGCTACTTCATATTTTACGCATATGAATTTTACGTATATCATACTTAAAAGATACGTAGTTCTTTCCTTTTTACTTCAAACAAAAGTGAATACCATGAAGATCTATGTAGTTCTCATTCAGCTCTTGACAGCTCTGTTCGCAATAATTTCAGAAACTTATCACCTTTACAATAATTACCACTAAAACTTTCCCTTTTGCAATTGTGAAAATTTGAAATTCGATGTTAAATCAATGAGTTTAAATGAAAAAAAAAAATAGTTCACAGAATGATAGGAAGACTGTTTGCTAATTATTTGTACCAAATATCTAGGCCATCATTCATAGCAAATTGCTGAAGATACCACCAAATTAATAAAAGATTTATCTGCTTGCATTATACTTCACATAAACACCAGCAATATAGCAATATTGATGAAATGTAAGGAAGCTAAGTATCACTTACAAAAAAAAGGATCTGTTGAATCAGTTTATTGCGTAAAATTCCATCCAGGAATCTTTGTGCTTCCTCGCTTTGGGTAATCAACGACCAGTTCACAACGTACAAAATTCTACAGCTGTTTTTCATATGTTCTCTTTTTTCTTTCACTACATCAAATGTTTACAATCCTCTTCATGTACATGCGCGTGTGTGTGCTACAGTGTTCCGTGTTGCCTATCTCGAAGATTTGGTTGGTAGAAATCTTGTAATTACTTTTTTCCAATCTCGATTGCAAACTTCTCCTTGGGCTCGTTTGCTCTTAGAGAAGGAATGTAATGCTGATATTCTGAGCAAATGAAAAGTACGAAACTTTCATTTTTTTCCTTCCTCTTCCTGATTATCGATAATAAAAATTTTTATTCTGAACAGCAGTCTGTCTGTTATTTTGCAATACTTTTCTTTGAAAATGGAGATTAGCGATTGGGTGTGAACTGAAGAATTATATGTTTTTACGAGCACTCAACAAGTTATCATAGTCATTCCTAAATGAATGATATTATAATATGATATGTAAGGATAGTCTAATTCTCTGTCATTATTAATAATTCGTAAGAACTAGAACTTAGCTTATTACATGAAATACTGTTATGCTGCTGAAGAATGGAGACCAACAGTTAGAATCAATGAGTAAGCACAACAAAATAATTGTATTATCAAATTTTTTGCATGTAAGATTAGATCTTCAACTATACTATTCCGGAAATATAATCGAACATTTCCAGCCATTTGCTGTTACAGCCATTCTTAAACATCATTATTGCTGTTACTGTTAAGTCAAATTTTGGTTCGGTTTTTCGAAAGCACTCCAGAGGAACCGTTCCGAGATATTTGCCGTGGTTTAGTTCTGAAACAGAGAGAATATTATCTTGTTTTCGTTTTTAAAATTTTCATTCAAAAAAAAAACAAATAGGCAGATGATGGCGTTTAAGCTGTCTTGCACTTTCACATGAGAGGGAGAAATTTAATTCACAAAAAACTACAGTGCCGGAAAAGTTTTTATTTGAAAAAAAGGGAAGGAAATGTAGAGCGCATCAACCAACCAATCATTACTTTTCCTCTCGTTATTATTAATCACTATCAAAATTAACTAACAAGTAAATAAGTGTAGTTTTTTCAATCCTTTCTCTTTGTATACTATATTAATTACAGCAACATCAAGACGATCATATTTGGCATAAAAGAACCAATCAATTGGACCAGTTGACATTTCCATTCTTCATCTTTCCTTCACTTTGGTTAGTAATAGTAAAACTGAAGTGATGGGCCAAACTCAGAGGGCAAATTTTCGTTCAATTCTTACCTTCAACTCATTTCCATCGATCTAATGATCAGTAAGTCATTTCCGTCTCAGAATAATTTCTTCCTTCTCCCAATTTGTTCTTTCCTTTCAGAAATTGCCTCATCTTTTTTTCCTTCATTTCACTTCTCTGATCACTCCTCGCTTGACAATTTTTTGTAAAAAAGTTCTTCGGAAATTTTTGAGATGTTTTCCATAGAGTGAACGGATGATGCCTTTGACTGAAATGATTCTTACTTCGCTCTAATCTTCGCCAGTTCAATGTCATATTATGTTATGCTCCATCCCGCATCACTTCTCATAAAAAAACTTATCTTTTTCAATATTAAAAAAATAAAAATCAAAGCTTCCTCACAAAACGATTCGTTAACACCCAGACATTTCCTTATCTAATATGCAATTATACCTGCTCTCAAAACCTCTATTTATTCCCTTATGTCTTGTTGTAATGTTTGTCATCCCCCGTCACGTCCACTTTCACCGCGGTGCGGCCACTTCCATCCCGATTCGTTGTGTAAGCCTCGAGAGCGCGTCTTCCTTTTATTACGTCACTTTCGAGAATGTCGTTTAATTGTTTTCTTCACTTCCCCGTTTGTTCCATCGATTAAGATGGACTTCAGATCATTCTTCTCCTCTTAGAGAATTCAAGTTCTGCGCCATCGACAGATTCAAAGTTACTCTTTTCACTTTTATTCGAATTCAATGCCCTCGTTTAAGCGCATATGTCCAACTTCAGCATCATTTGGTGGCGCGTAAAGAGCAACTTCATCTAGTGCGACATTTTTGGATGACGTCTGCTTCACATATCAAACATAACATCTGATAGACATCTGTCGGCGAATTTCGCTGACACACGTACGTGTAATTTGGATTAAGTGAGGAAAGTTCGAGAAGGAATCGAACTTGGTACGGTTCGTAGGATGAATCGTCTGTTATCTCCCATGTTGTAAACATGACATATGCGTGAGATAAACAGTGAGCATAAGAAAGGACTGAGGAGAAAAGGGAACATTGAAAAAGGAGAAGGCAAACGGCATAAAGAAGAGAGGAAGGTAAAAGATTGTATACTATTAGGAAGCAGGCGAAAAAGATAGATGAGAGATCAAGGAGGTGGGGGAAGAAAGGGCCATCATCAAATATCTCAATGTATTGACTGACCTGAACGAAGGGAGGGGGGTTGCTTTTATGTTGCGTCATATGCGTGGTGCGTTCAGTGCGTGATGGGTGTGTTTTGCGTGTGGTCGTAATGGGCGTGGATAAACACGGAGTTCTACGTATGGCATGCTTGTGCTTATGGATCGTCATCGTTGATTTTTCTGGAAAATTGCATTAGTTGTGTGAGTTCTGTTAGATGGAGCTCTCCAGGTTTCAGTAATAGCTGATATGAGAGGTAAAAGTATTTTCATCGGAAGCATTCTGTGTGTTTCTTTTACGTAAAATATCTTTAAAATGGATTTCGGGAGTTTTGATGATACCATTTTTTACTTTTGTTAGGTAGGGTAATTAGTTGAATGTGTGGAGATTTCTGATTTGACTCCCTGATTTCTCCGTGTTTAGATCGATAATCTGTTGATTTATGATCCTTAATAGTTTTTTCGTTCCTTTTCTCTATTATCAATCCAATGTTACACACTGCATTTCATTAGTTATTCGCAAAGGTTCTTTTCTCCTAAATCAGTTTCTTGATTAAATCACTTCGTTTTTCTCGTCCAGTCAGTCTTAATCTTCACTCTCTCAGCTCCTTGTGCTATAATTTCTGGAGTTAGTTAGTTATTTTAATATTACCGTTGAAAAAGCGTACAAAGTGATTTAATATTTAATATTACATTTAAAACGAATATTTGTTTTCAGAATTTTATAGCAGAGATCAATAGTTTTTTTCTGCACATTGATTACTGTTCTAGGTAGTGCTTTCTTCGACTGATACCTTTTCCTGAAAATCAAGATCGAAAATCATCTTGAATGATGCCTAAACTCTCGCCACGAAATATTTCCCTGCCGCTGCGTTGTTCACGCTATGGGTTTCAACTTACGTCAGCACCTCGTCCTGCGATACCGGCTGCATTCATGTAAGTTCATCGGTTCTTAACAGATAATTTGGGTATCTTTTTTTGATAATTTTCAAGCTGTTTTAGCCGCTAGGATCTCTTTGAAATTCCTGATTCTCTTTTTTTGTTATAAAATAGAATTTTGGAAGTTCCTTCGTCAGTTAGTTGGGGAAAATTTTTTCAGACATGCTACATCCATGTCGCAAGCTGCTGCTCTGTTCGGTACTTCTAACCGTTGCATAACTGGCCTTCAGAAGGTTCAAAATAACAATAAGCAGCTGTATCGATTATATTCCAGCGGTTAGAGCTTGTGATTTTGAAGTTTTTAAAGAATTTAAGCATCCTAATATTTTCAATGTAAATATTTTAACTTCAAGTGAAAAATAAGGCTTGATCAAAAAAGCTTGCGAAGTGTAGGAAAAGAATATGATTTATGTAATGCTAAAATCAATACTTTCAGCCTTACACATAACTTATTTAAGGTCTTCCTGATCACAGACTGATCCAAATGCCAGCTCTTTCGCCAACAATGGAACACGGTACCATTGTCAAGTGGCACAAAGCGGAAGGTGATGAAGTGGAGGAAGGTGATCTGATTTGTGAGATTGAAACTGATAAGTCGGTAATGGCATTTGAAGCCTCAGAAGAAGGTGTACTGGCCAAAATTTTAGCACCCGATGGTACCAAAGGCATCAAAATTGGAGAAGTAAGCACTCTTGTTTCTAAGCTTCAAACAGGACTTGTTGATCATTGTTTCGATTTCGTGCGTCTTTAGTGCGCATTTAACAGGTGCGTTAAAAATTGAAACTTATTCAGAAATACTTAACTGCAACTTGCATGTTTGCAGATGAAAGTAAATTGGTGAAGTAAGGACATGATGGATTTTGGGAAATTAAAGAGAGTTATTTATGTCTTTTCTAATTTCCGTTTTTTTTTTTTCAGCCAATTTGCGTTTTTGTTGACAATAAGGACGATTGTGGTGCGTTTGCGAACTTCAAGTTAGATGGTAGGCCTCGTTATTACTTTTTTCTTTTATTTAAGTGTTCAGATGATTTAAAGTATACTTCCTTAATACAACTGCCGATAAAGAAAAAGTGCCAGGTAATTTGGAGTGTCGTTTGGTATTTAAATTTAGCAAGTGGGATTAGTGTATTTGAGGCTTTAAAAATATCTTGGGATTTCGAACGCATTTCACGAAATGTTGAGAGATTTTTGAATCATTCGATTTTGTATGCCATGTTATGGTAACACTGTAAATTAGGCAGTACTGATTTCTTTTTTCTGAAATAAGATTGCGGCGTTTAATCCAGCAGCTGGGCTTTTGATGATATGGTTTTTTTTTTATATACCCAATTCCAATCGGCGATTTTCTGCAAATTAATTTTAATTGATTGTTGGTCTTTCCAAAAATCCATCTTTTGGAGGATTTATCTCAAAGACGATTTTTCGAAGAACTTGACAGACTGCTATGTTTTGGAACGTAATGTTATCCTGACTAAAGAAATTTTTAAATCTATGGGAGTTGCTGTTTTAATCAGTGATTTTAGCCAGTTTGATTGGACCTTGCTGTTATTTGTCCCGACTTTAGTTTTATGTGGAGCACGAGGACATGGCACTATGCGAGCTGTTTTTAAAACATGTTGAAAGCCTCAAGAATTTACATTGCTAGGTATTGGAAACAGTAGAGGAAGGGTTTTTTCCTATTAGCAATATATAACTTAAAGTTGACAACTGTTCTTTCGAAGAAGGGACCGAATTATTTAAGACAGGTTTTGATGAAATTCGATGAAAATCTGCTCTAAATTTTCCTCATTTCATGGCGAGTAACAGTTAACAGTTTTTTGCAGGCAATTGAAACAGTTAAGGAATGCAATATGCACTGTTATCAGCAGTCTTTTATGGCTTTGTCGGATGATTCTTTAGTGATGATTTTTTGAATAAAAATTTTTTTGCAACGCTTTTGAATTTGCTTCGTTTTTCTCAGCATTTTTTTTTTCTCTCTGAGAATGAATGTATCCAAAGTCTTATTTCTAATTTTTGCATGTTTAAACTTATTACGCCAAAGTCTTGTATTTTATGCACATTCAAAATCGTGATCGCATTCTTACTGATACAAGACAAAGCCACTTATTCGAACGAAGCAAATATGTTCAAAAGTTTTCTTTCAACAGAAACAAATTTTTCTCTGATTTTTGGTTTTTTATAGCTCCTAATCACCACATAATTTTAGTACGCGTTTACTTCTAACGTTTTATCTGCTGAGTGAAACAGCGTAAGGATGATATCGCCTGTGAAAGTGGAGAATTTAGCAGATTTTTTTTTCTTGCTTTCAAAAAAATCTTGACGAAAGGGAAAAGGGGTTTTAAAAAACAAAAATCAGGTTTAGATTACTTCAGCTGGCACTAATTTTAGAGCTCTGAATATTGGACGAGAGTTGGAATGTGCTGTAACGAGTTAATATTTGTCGCAGGTTCATTCGTAAAGCTTAAAAATGCAACTCACCTTCCATGTCATTTTCACAATTAGAATTAGACTGTTTTGATTTCAAGAAAGTACTAATTCCTTTTAAAAGTAGTCTTTCGAGCTTCTCTTTAAAAGTAATCAGTACTATTTCTGTTAAAAATTAGCATTGGAAATGAGGATTATGCTACCGTCTATTGGTATTTCTTCTCCAGATGAAGGAATGCAGAAGCTCCATGGACTGACAGTGAATATCTCTGAAAAGAACTCTCAGTATCAATGTCATTTATTTTTCTCTGTCCGCTATTTAAAGCATGGGTCAGCGTGTTTTGATGCATATGGTGTTTACTGTTGAATGTGATGTTTATTCCTTCATTTCCGGCTTCTGAAATACATAAGGAGTGGAGTTTCTAAATTGTTAATTACTATTGTGCATAGCTTTTGTGTTGCAATGGTTCTACAGCCCTGAATAGTTGAGATATAAATATTTGCTAATTAGTAGAATAAAAGTTGTGAACTAGGAAGTAATAGAACAGTTCTGTCATTGAATAAAACCAAAATTTTAAAATTATTGCATTAATTGTAAACTCACCGAATTCCCTCCTTCCATCCAATACCGTGTGTAGTATGTATCTGTGCCAGTAATGTACAGATAGAGAGTAAGTTATCGGTGCTGATGATTTACCAGAGGTCGTTCAAAAGGAGATATGAATCAGACTGAATTGGAATGGATTACCGAAATTAAAGTAAAACCAATAAACGGGACCATATATTCATTAACGCTTCCTGTGCATGTTTTTACAACATACGTAAAACTATGGTTTTCTTTTCAAAAGTGCAGTTCAATTGATTGCTGATAGGAAAGATTCGGTTGGTTTGAGTGTAACAGATGGATTCGTCCATTCAGGTCATAAAATTATCCGATACTCTGAGGTTTTATTACTACTTGAGAATATATTCGTGTAGTTTGTTGATTAATACCAGGAAGACTTATTAGTCGTTGTAAATTATTATTTGTTTTGTTTGCTAAAGTAAGAGAGTGTAACAGGTGGCGGAGGCGAACATTTACCTTATAAACTAGTCACATATATACATCCTTCGTGTAGAAATATTTGAAAATTAATTTGGAGAGAATGAAGTGACACGATGTGTTTTATTTGCATGAATCGTACTGGATCCGATGGGATTTCGTTGTTTTGAAATAATTGTGACGTTCAGAAATGCAGTGCATTTTTCATGGTTTCCACATGATGTTTCTTTATCTTTAAAAATTTAAAATTTATTAGATCCTATTGGTCGTATTTGTTGAGAGTTTGGAATGCTATCGGCACAAGATGAAGATTCTTAATTATCATCCCAGTCGTTCTTTTCATAATTTAATTTATCCACTGATCCATAAAAAATTATTATATCTATATTTTTCTAGGAGCTCAGTCCGAAGCAGAAGTTCTGGCTCCGGTAAAACAGGTAAACTGTTTCACATGTCACACATTCAGTCAGTAAGTGGGATGCAATTTTTGGCGGTAATTTTTTGTTACCGCATCATTTTCTAATAATTCCTGTTTACTGTGATACTTCATAAATTTAGGTTAGCATAGGTTGATTTCATTAACTTTTTTAATAGCAGTAAATTTTCATTAATATTTTATTCTCTTTAAAACGTGAGTTAAAGTGAGTTTCATATATATCGCTATATTTCATCTTATTTTAGCCACTTCGTGTGATATGCAAAAATAAGCGGAAGGTTGTGGCATTTTCGAACTATGTTCCAATTCCAGCAGGAACCGTACCGTTTCCACCTGCAGCTCTGTGTGCGACTCCGTTACTATCTGCAGCTATGCCTATTTCAGTTTCCCTTACACTCTCCTCAGTCGTTGCTCCTTTTCGAGCAATGAAATTGAGAGATGTTCGTTTTATTTCTACTTCTTATCCTCGGAAATTAGTCTCAGACTTGGACATTAATGCCTCGGTAGGTCATATCATTTTTTTGTCTGAGCATAATGTTGTACTCACGTTTCAGTTTTCAATTTTCTACATTTATATTTAATGATTTCTTTTTATTAACAAACTTATTTACCTCGTTCCGAATTAAGACTACGCTTCAACAGTCTGCACACTGTTTGTTTTTCGTCATGAAATTTCCAGACATTGGCTTCAAAAAGTATCCATATTTGTGGCACACTTAGTTTTCGGTACTATATATTCCGGCAAAGGTGCGTGATTCCTTTGTTTCAGGAAACCTTAAATGCCGATCCTGCTGAACGTATCACAATGGCTGATGTGAAAAATGCTAGACAAAGTGTAACTTCTCCTACTTCTGCTAGCCGAGAAAAATCGACCAACGGAATGAAAGGGGCTGTTCCGAATGATTTGAAGTACAAAGATATACCTCTTACTAATATGAGAGAAACAATTGCTAAGCGTTTACTGTTCAGTAAACAAACTATACCGCATTACTATCTAACATCGGAAATCGAGATGGACGAACTGTTAAAGTAACTGACATTTTGAATTTTCTTTTCTTTTTTTAACTTGCCATTTCTCGAAACTTTGGGTTCGAAATATGAAATTAAATACTAATCAAAATATCAACGTTTCTCTAATTAGTTGTTATACATGGTTTTAACATTCCGATAATAACTTTTCAGTTGGAATCCTTGTAGATTAAAAATAATTTGCTGTATTTCTCTTATCTGACTCTTTTGATCTAGCCTTCCTTCCTACTTTATTACAGATTTGAAATTTTATTGATGAACGAAATATTAAATTTCGCGAATTTTTTCTACTTTTTATTTGCTCTTTTTTTTATGTTAGCTAACTTTCGTTAATTTATTTATGTGTTTATAATTACTAATAATCATTAATTAGCTCATTGTGTGAGCATGAAAAATTGCACACTACACTGTTACCGTTATGCGATTTATTATTGATGCACGGCAGAAATTTTGATATCTTATTTTAGAGCGAGAACGAAGTTGAACGCAGATTTGAAGGATAAAGGCATCAAAATATCCATAAATGACTTCGTTATTAAAGCATGTGCATTAGCCTGTTTGGATGTACCCGAAGTCAATAGTTTTTTCATGGAGAAAGAAAAAGTTATTCGACAGAATTCAGCCGTCGATGTTTCCGTTGCTGTAAAAACCGGAACAGGCCTTATTACACCCATTGTTTATAATGCTGATGTTAAGGTAAGTTACTCTCAAGGTTTGTATGAAGGATAAATTATTGGATAGTTTTGTCTTCGTATAGTGAGAAGGCGCTTTTATAGTTAAGGAGAAGTTATAAGAAATTCAAAAAATGTTTTAGTTTTATGCTGAAGTGATTTTTTAAAAATTTCAGGGTTTGGTTGAAATCAGTAATGAAGTCAAACACTTAGCAGATAAGGCGCAAAAAAATAAATTGAAACCAAATGAGTATATAGTATGTTTTTTGCTTAAAATATGATTTTGTATTTTTAATTATTTTTCACAAATTTCTCATCTTTTGCCAATTTGGATTAATATCGAATCTTTTCCCAAAGAATGTGAATGATATCCTATGCTTCTGTAATATGGTAGTATTCTCATTTCTTGAAACTGACCTAGAGTCACATTCCCCAAAAATTTAATCCTGTTTTTCAAAGATTATTGTGATTAATATATTAATTTTATTTCAGGGTGGTACGTTTACTGTATCAAATTTGGGTATGTTCGGTAGCATACGTCATTTCACAGCAATAATCAATCCACCACAGTCATGCATTTTGGCCGTTGGAGGTTCAGAGCGCAAGGTTGTACCTGATGATGAAAATAGGTAAGGTTTTTTTTTGCAAAAAAAAGTTTCTTCAGCCTTCATATTCATACTATTTTGTTCAGATCTCGAAAATTCGACCAAAACTGTCTTTTAGGAGGGACTTTGATATTTGTAGAACTACATAACTTCTAAGTTGCTCCGGGATAGGTTTGGGTTTTTGTGCCTTCGAATCATTATTGTTCTCAGCTTTTTTGGTTTTGAGGATCAATAATTTTTAATCGATTCCTTGTAAGTTAGATTATTGCAATAGAAATTAACGCAGTTGAATTTGTCTTCATTTGGTTTGTTTCTGATTTCTGGCGTTGCTTATTTTCTGCTACTCCACTTTTCCTTCATCGTTTATTCGTATGGATAATTTCATTCCTTTGACTAATTAAACCTAATCTCACCTAATTTTAGATTCAAAATCGTAGCAACAATGTTTGTCACGATGTCATGCGATCATCGTGTTGTTGATGGAGCTGTTGGTGCGATGTGGTTGAAGCATTTTAAAGAATATATGGAAAA
Source organism: Setaria equina (assembly GCA_003012265.1). Lineage (NCBI taxonomy): Eukaryota > Metazoa > Nematoda > Chromadorea > Rhabditida > Setariidae > Setaria > Setaria equina. Next base: position 25,530 of record PQVD01001255.1, read on the forward strand.
ACCAGAAACTATACTCCCAGGATTAAAAAATCCTTAAGTCTTTAGAGTTAAATTTAGATAATGAATTTTGTAGAGCTTGGTTTCGATAATTGACAAAAAAGGAAGTTTTATTATTATCATAGAATTATAGCGTGAGGTTGTTAGTTTTTTTGCTTAGAGTCTTTCATTCAAAATAAATTAAATTTAAATATACACTGGATTTCATAAAATCCAATTTCAAAGAAATGAACATTTTAAATTTTGATTCAGTTTTGACAGTAATATTTTGTACATTAGATTTGTTTCTTTTTTTCCCTGTTACATCAAAATTTGCTAGAAATTATATCTTGTAGCTGGATATTGTTTTTTAATGTCATACAGTTTACCAAGTATTTAATTTCTCTATTTGTCGATTTTCTGGAACTGTACGAGGTTCTGAAGGGCGTTTATCAAAAGTGACCGGATAGCTTAGTATTCATTGATATGTTGTTTTGTTGGTTTAGTTTTTTTGCCACCCCATCATCTCGATTTTTTTCGCTATCAGGGATTTGGTGAAATGAATAAAATGAAATGATGGTCAAAGTGATCGAGATGCCAATTTTTAGTCGAAGCTTAAAAAACTCACCAATCGAGTCATTTCCATTTTAATAGTAGATTTTAATAAATCTGCAAATAGCTCTTATTTTATTCTTTAAACGAATTAAAACTGATTTACGTCTTGGGTAACCACCACTTTATAATGTAAACTTGAGTGGAATAGATTTTGGTTGTTAATGTCCAATTGTTTCCGAGCCCATTAAAAGTGCCATCATTTTGTCCCAACACTGTTAACAGGAAAAAGGACGAGGATAATGAGAGTCTGAATTGCAAAGACTCATGAGAGCATTACTTTTGTATTGAAATGTTTGTCGCTTAAAGCCTTCATATTCATAAATTTACATTGCCCAGATCATGAAAAGTGTCGGTATAATGTTGTATGGTCTGCACTGGATAGGACTATAGGAAGGATGGTTCGTAAGATATTTCGACCGTGCACCATTTAAAAGCAGTTTTGGATCATATTATTCCTTTACCGTGATGTTTATTAATTAACCACAATTGTTTGTGATTGAAATGCACTCGGCCGATTTTCATCTGCATTCAGATCGACTGTCTTTTGGTTATGAATTTAATAAATGGTGTTATTATTATGAAAACTGTCTTCTGCTCTGTGACTGTTGTTAAATGGCAACCTTAGTGTGATCTCTGGTTTCCCTCATTACTTCCGTTTGTGAAATTGTCAACTTATTCCTTCATTTTTTAATCTTTTTCAACCTCTTCACATGCATTGATGAACTATTACCAATTAGCTGTTCTTCTGTTTTTGTCGAAAAGTTCTAGTCTACCAGCTCAGATGTTAATGTAGCGAAACTGAAATTTTTGCTTGCTCTATCACCTGTTACCGATTCGGCACTAAAGTTACGATTGATTTTGCATCCAATTCACCGCGCATTTTGATATGAATTATAAAATAAAATATCGGGTTAACTACTTTGATTAGTGAGGATCATCATTATTTCTAGTCGAGACCATGGATGTTTTTAATTAGATATGGCATGAGTTCTTGTTATTTAAAATATATTTAGCTACCGAATATAATGCTAAGAAATATCAGTAGACATATGAAATAGTCTTCCCTAATTTGCCTTCTTTCTAAGAAGTTGAGCATCAGTCTTATATATATTTTTAAACCAGTCATCATTTTCTTTTGGTCCCTATTAATTCTAATTCATATTTTTCACCTTATTACCACAATGAGCTCTTTCCTCAATCTGCAATAGTGGGGAACCTTTGCGAGAATTTGAATTTTTCGTCGCGAGTCGCAGTGTTCTTAGTTCGAAAACTTTTTTTTTCGAGAACTTTCGCTATTAGCTCATGTCCGTTCGCAGAAGAGATGTTCATTGAAATGAACTAGACCCAATTCTCTTACCAGATCTTTTTCTCTGCTAGGTGATCACTTTTCACAGCATTTTTTAGCATAAATTTCTAGGTGCGCATCAAGAAATTTCTTAGAAAAAGATAGAATCACTGGATAAGTCCGTGTAAAGACGTTAAGAAAGTACGATAAAAAAGAAATTTAACTTTGGTTTTTGCCTCTACATTACTGATAGATCTTGTTTAATAACTTCTCCTCTTGCTAATCTAATTTTGTTTTTGATTATAATCAGTTCGATTCTGTTGATAATGCTTCGGCAATTGTTCTTTGCAAGAAGTCTTTGCACAAATCTTTCATATCATTCATTTCATCCTTAAAATTTATTTCATTTCTTTGAACTGCTCAATGGCTGCATCTTTGCATATGGCGACAAAACTTTGTTAAGGTTCCCGCAGTGGCATACAGATCAGGTGCAGCAGTCCATAAATGTAGATAATTCGGATTCATCCATCTGGAAAATCTTTCCTTTTATTGTGGATAAACTGATGCGACTATTGTTATTTTTGAAATTTTATTTTTTTATTTTGAAAATTCTATTAATCTATGATTTCGCTTTCGTCCTATCACTTTTATCGATGCAGATGAAAGAGGTGAAAGGACCAACATTCTTTGATCCGTTCAAAAAGCTAATTTAGCTAAATTTTTTTCTCGGATTACAAGCATTTTTCTCTCATAGTAACTTTAACTTTTCCTTACTTGCTTCACTTTTTTCTTTGAATTGGCTAAAATTTTGATAAATAGCTAGCTGCACTACCAACCCGTTTTATACAACTTATCATTTCACTCTTGCTTGGCACATTTTTCAGTTCTTTCTTTACTTTTACTAGAGTCTTTAGAATTTAATGAATGAAACAAATTTGAATTGATATGTGAAACAAATAAATAACAACCAATACTTGTCAAGATGGTACAGTCATATATCACTTATAAACATTTTCTGTAGAGAATCGCAACAGTAGCTGTTCATAATAATCTAAATCTGCTAGATCCGTGAATGGTTTAATCACTTCATATTTCTTCAAAAGGATTGCTTAGTTTTTTTTTTTTTTTTTTTCCTTAATTTTATATTCACATTTTAACACAATGAATCGTAACACGTCATAACCCAATTTAAATGATTCTTTAAGTTGACAAATCCGAAATGATAATTTGCAGATGAAAAGAAATTTAGTGTACGAACTAAATGAAATGAACAGAGAAGATAAGAAATCATACTGAAATATCAGTGATAAGGTACAGAGAGATTCAGAAGTGTTTATAATTCTTCTATGAAATGAGCAAAAAACACCGTTTGTTCATTTGTCGAATCAAAAATAGCCCGTTGAATGTCATATGGATATAAGTGGTGACCGTAAACTATGCATTCTGATGTAGAAGCTGAATGTAGGCCCATGCTTGATGTGATGCGAACCTGGAATTATTTGCTAAGAATCAAATGAGTGAAAAATATTCATTTCATCTCTTTTCTATTCACGAAAATGAATTTGAAATGAGCCGTAAATTCATTTTGTGAAACAAACAGACAAATATAGGGATTGAGAAAGGAAAAAAGTTATAACGCGTTAACGTTGCAGTAATTCCACTTCGTCCCCAATAATTTACCAACTGTCACCTGACGATCAAATATGTCCTAATTTTGTTAACAGTTCCATCTTGCAGGCATATATATAAATATATTCATGGTATGACTGACAAGTTCTAGTGTCGTTTATATTATTAGTAATAATAACCTTATACTGATATGGTAACACACTAATTTCAACTTTAGCTAATATTTCATCAATAAATAGTCGACTTCTTCTAAAATTAACGCACTGTACGTTTCCGTCATCCAATCGATCACGTCTTGTATAAAGTATCTAAAGATTTGAATATTTCAAATTTTTAAATATACGTTTCAATGTTGTGTTATTGGTTGTTTCAAAGTATTAAATAGCTATAACTGAAGCACTTTGCATTCATAATTGACCATTTAATTTCTTAAATTTGAAAAATTCCGAGAATTTACACCCAATTCGTAATCTACAGTTACAGTAAGCGCCGTTATTCCGTTTCCATCTGTTAATCGAATTGTTATTATGCCCGGATTATTCGGATAATAATGAATGGTAAATCTGTGGAGCATTGGTATCGGCTTTACAATTTGCCAGTCGGAGGGTACTCGCTGGAAAATACAAAATATTTGTCATATTTTCAAGAGAAAAACAGCGAACAATTTTTCTTGGATAGAAATTTCCCAAATCTTTTAGGTTTAAAAATCATTTCAATCTTTAAAGTGTTAAATAGCCAAGCTTACCGCTTCTTCTTTTGTTATTTCTAATATTGCTCCGAATCTTAGGGTACCTCCTACAGTGTGCTTGAGCTTTGTAATCTTAGTAATTCGATCAATGCAGGCGGTTGATTTGATGTAGAAAAAATCATTAAAAAACATCTGAAAGTTGTCTTTTAGAATGAACTGACAATAAGTCGAAATGAATTTAAAAAATTAATAAAAAAATATGTGGACTGAGGTTCAATTACTTATAGGCAATACCCTAACCGTTTACGTATTTGCTTCAACTGGAAGAAAGGTGACAATGCGAATATCTATGGACCTAGTGTAAATTAAATTATAGGAGTAAAATGAAATTATGATCAATTAATGCTTACCAGCACGCCAAGATTTGAAAATATTAATTTTACTCTATAAAGTTTCGTAAAAGTAATGCGCGGAAATGTTACAAATTCAGGGTCGCGATCCCAGCATTTAAATCTAAACTGAAAAGAAAGCGATAACAAAAAATGACAATGAAATAAAAGAAAATTAGTAATCTCTATCACGCCAAGGAATGTGAATAAATTCTAATATTTTTCTATTAACTTAAATCAATAAGTGTTGTAAAAGACTATAATATATTAAGATTGGTTCCAAAAGCCTTCAAAAGATAAAATTTTACTTGAGCAACGCCTGGAATAACTGAGAATCGAATTATTTCGTTTTCATCCTCATCCCGAAATGAGAACGCAATTCTGGAATATAGTGAGCATTCCATGAAGTACATTGTGAACTGAATAAAGATAATTTAAGTTTATGCTTAACACTGCTTGTAATATTTATATAAAAAAAATTGATAAAGTACATCCTTCACTGATTAAGATATTTTTACCTTTCATTTAGATACATACTTACACGCATAAATAATTGTTGTACGGGGAATTCAAATAGTAATAATGTGCCATATTAATTGATACTGATTCATTAAAATTTAACCGATGAAATGATTTAATGTCCTGTAAAGGAGTAATTAGTCCCTTAACAAACAATTGTTTTGACGTCCAATGGATGCTATTTTACATCTGCATTTTAATACCCACCCTATTCCATTTAAATTCGCGAAGAAATATAAACTTTTCCGTCTCTGAATAATTCGAAACTATTTCCATCGCAGACATTTCATTAAGATCGCGAGGGAATTTCCCTATATGTCCCATCTTCTTACCAAGGAAGCGATTTACCTTTCTGTTAAAGAGTAATTAGTAATTAGAACTGATAAATATTGCAAAAATAAAACATTAGCATCAATCTGAGATGACGACTGCTTGACAAAGAAGCTACGAAAATAATTGAATCGAATAAGTTATTGATGTCTAATTGTTTGTAAAGAATAAAATTGCACTCAAAACTCAATTTCCCTCTCTCAATAAAATCTTTACCTGATTGCAGATATGTCAACGAGACCGGGTAGGTTTCCTAAATCTTCCATCCTGGTATCCGTTGAAAGTATGTAACAAAAACAGAGCATTGCTATTGTAGACCTGAAAGGTATTCCTTGTTATTAGACAAATAATAAAGAATTCTAGAATTTGAGTTCCTTTTAGTTCTCAAAATAATGAAATATTAGCAGTTCTGTAAAGGCAATGATATTCTGCAAGCCTTCAAATACCATTAATGTTTCAAAAATTGATAATGTATAAGAAACTTCTGTATTAGAAAGTGTTCATGATAAGGACTGCAATGGGTAGGTATATCAGCAAAGCAAATAATAAAAAAGCGATGTTCTGAAGTAAATTCGAAATCGCTCTTAATTAGGTGTTTTGTCTTAAATTTTTCATTACTTGACAAAATCTTTGCATAGAAAGGAAGAAATTCAGCAGCAGACTGTTTTTTACTGCCAGCTATAGGAATTATTTTTTCTGCAGAAGACCGAAGAACTCTCATCGGTGTGACGACAACACTTAAATAATTGGTGTCTTGACGTAGCCACATGAACTGAAAGTGGGAATAGAAGGTTACAGGTCACAAACTACACCTATCTTCTTTTAAAAGAATAAACCTTCAAATCGACACAGAAACTAACCACGCCATATCTGATTGTCCTACGCACTGTTTTTTCGGCAACAGTTATTCAACTTATTATTAGATTTTATAAAAACCATCAGATTATGCAAATTAGACTGTCCCTTCTAACTTTCTGTTTTCAATTATGGACAGCAAAGAATTTTAATTTGGTTGGTTTTAATATTAAGTTCTTTGCAAATATTTAATGAAGTTTCTGTTCAACGTCCATTTGCGTTGGTTCTCTTTTGAATATTTTCTCAGTTCTGCATCATCTAATTAATATTCCAACCAGTTGATAGCCTAATTAAAGTTTAACCTCTAAAAAAAAGAAATTTTTGATAATTTTAGTGTTTTAAAAGCACAACTGTGAGATTTTATTACTATTTTTTATTTTCATTCAAATTAATTGTGTTTGCAGTTTTTGCGCATCAGTCCATTGTTCAGTGAAATACTAGTAGTGCTGTTTAAAGACCTAAAATTTTTTATGTGACAAATGGTGTCCTTGACTATGTTAAGTCAACTTTCTTGCTATTCTTACTCGTATTAGAATTGATATCATGCTGATATGATAACTGATATCGTGCTGATATGATATTGGCTGACGCTAATACTAATAATGATGTTATCATATTCAGAAAGAAAATAGTTCGGCTGATGATTGGATTTTTTAAAGTAGATCTAAGAAATTATATTTTATTATATAACTACATTTTTCGAATTTTTCAAAACATCTTTTTGTTTTTATTTATTGTTATATTAGCGCCACATTAACTACTGCTGATGGTAATTACGCAGACGGTGTTTGCTTTAAGATTAAATCGCTTGTTTTATTAGATAATTAGATCTATGATTATTGAGTCTAGATTAATTGGATCAGATATTTTATAGTTCTTTTCTTATAAATTGATTATTTTACCAAATTCTTTATTCTGTTATAATTAATAATAATAAT
>PQVD01001257.1:0-27683 GCA_003012265.1 Setaria equina
TAAGGGTATAGATGCAGCGCAGAAACCCAAAACAAAAAGATTTCTTTTAAATTTTTACCAGTACTAAACAAGGGAAAACAAAACTAAACATATTAAACCAACAAGAAATTAATGGATGGACTAAATGATGGACAATTAATTAATTTATTGTAGAGAATAAGGGTATAGATGCAGCGCAGAAATCCAAAACAAATTCCAAATCTTACCTTCCAAGTCACACATTAATACATTACTATTTGCACAATTGCACGATTGTTCTTTCGCCACCGAAAATGAAATTAGAGCGAAAATTTCACCTTTTACAGTAATTTCAGTTTCAGATGATGACGAAGATTTAGGAGAAGATTCTTTTCCATGGGCAATGTTTCATGTTCACGAATGGTTTGTTAACAGTTCCGATCTGATGACACATTTCATATCAGTTTTTTCAGTAAGTCGTTTCTATTGTTTCGTCAAACTTCTAGTCATTTACGAAGTAACTTTTTTATTTTCTCAACTTATTTTTTTTTCTTTCTCTGTCTTTCAATGAAATGACCATTTTAATGGTCAGCTTCTAGCTAATGACTTCCAGGTTGAGATAGTACAACAATAATATTGTTGTCAATCTTAATTATGAATGCTTACCTGATTCAAATTTGGCTGAATTCATTCCACATGCATGTCAGAACGTGAAAAGGTAATAAAGTTATCGAGTAAGCATTCTGGAAATGATTTATCATTTTCAACGAGAGATAGAAGGATTCTGAATTTTAACTTATAAAATTTCAGTTACTTTAATCTAGTATAAAGTTCGATCGATAGTATGGGTATAAGTTTTGTAATATGCTGATCAGCACCGTTGGGTTGCAAGGTTTGAATAGAATAAATAATTTAAAGAAAGCAAAACTTGTCTCAATAACACATCTGATTGAGGGTTAATTACGAAAAAATAATTTTGAAAAAAAAAATCTTACAACCTTATCAAATCAAATACGACTAGTGATAAAATGATAAAAAAAATTTTTTTCAAATCATCAGGTGATAAAATTGTAATAGTTTTATAATTTTTATCTCCCAAATATGAATGAAATGATTATTTATAAATAGTATAAGCTAAGAAAATGGTAATTTTACCATTTATAAATATCATCTATAAACATTATACATTATTTAAATTCGGCCGAAATTGTTGCAGGAAGTGAACTAGTCTTTAGCATTTTTAAGTTGCTTTTATTTTTATTCAGCAACTCTAGAGCGCAAAACTTCAACTACTCAAGGTGAGATGAAGTGAGGGATTGAATTAGTCAATTTAATGAAATTTTTTGGATTTACCATGAATTGAACGCTCGACAAATATTTGAATTTTGATTTTATTAACTTCAGTAGCAAATAGATTAGAATAAGTTGCATAGTTAAATGGCATGAAATTCTTTGTGTTCCATTTTGACTGAACAAGTTATGATTGACCGAACTAATGTAAAATGCTGCTTCAATTTCCTTTCTTTATCATACTTAAAATAAAGAAGTAAATCTGATTAGCTTGAAGATTAGAAAGTAATATATTTAGAAATGTTCGTAATTACAAGTAGTCATAAAATACTTTTTTTAAAATATATTGACATTTGACAATAAAGAAAAAAAGGAAGAAAAGATTTTCATTTTGATTCCCTAAAAGAAATGAATTAGTAGTGTCCACAATATTTTTGCACTTTTCACAACAGAAATGAAATAATCATGCATTATTAAAGGCAAATTTTATATTCAATTATGCATTTATGTTAAGTGTTTAATCGAATATTTAACAAATTAAGTATTATTTTTAGTGAGAAAATTTTCAACATTCTTTGATTGAATAGAGTATTGTTCATATGCTTTTTTTTTAGGATACGGTAAATGATAATGATACTCGATTACGGATATGTCGAGCAGTAGGGTACTGGATCCGAACATGTCCGACACATTTCGATGCATCTTTGTGCCGACTTGTCGATCGTCTTAAACTGCTAGCTATATCGAGAAATGTTGCTAACGCTGTGACACTTCTTGACCTCTCATCTTTGTAAGTTACTTATTTCCTGACATTAAGTCACTTTTCTCGTGAAGTAATAGTAGTATTCTAATAATGGATAAATCTATTTCAAGGTGTTAATTCTAAACTATATGATCTCTCTCACTTAGACTGGAAAAGGTTTTTTATCGTCATCTTGTTATGCTAATCCATACATTGATCATAATATTTTTTCTCCATGTCTTCACAAAAATTCCTCTAATTTTTGCAAAATAAATAATCCGTTGTCTATTAATAAATTATTAGTCAATATAATTTTATGAAACTTAAAAACTTTAAGTATGCATTATCAACTCTACCAAATGTATGCATCTGTGGATCTCATGTCTTATCAGCTGTCATATCAATTGATTTCAGGCCTTCTTATTCTTGGTTTCGAAACGTATCCGTTAGGAATCCCATCAATCGCCAGTGTTCATTATCATTTGATCAATGGACTCCCGAAGAGATTGCTGTATCATTGAGTCATATTGACTATAAAGCTTTATTCAGGATCCCAGTGAGTGTTTTCCGGAAAGCAATTCATCACTTTTCAAAGTTCTTCTCTCATCATCAGTTGACGGAGAAGCAATTTGTAAATTGGTTTGATAATTTGTAAATCTCAGATCAGTGAACTGAAGCAGTACTGCACAGATGGCAATCTTTCAAATACACCTATCTTAGAAAGATCCATTTCAATTTTCAATGTAAGTTATACAACTTACTGAAGTTGTCAGTCTAACAGTGCTCTAATATTAACAATAGAAATCTGCTTACTTGGATTAGTATAAAGCATATTTCCTAATTTTAATTTTTAAGTTATGAAGCAAAAATGCGATCGATATTGTTAACAACGATATTCGATAATACTAAAAATAAATGTTGCCAAGAAAAATATTATCTTATCATACAAGAATTTTCTCAATATTTTACGGATAGTTTGATTAATTACGCCAAATCAAATGACTAGTAGTTTCTTTTTTCTGAGTAAAAAACGATGAGAAATATATTCTAGATAATTCCGTGCCACAAATTAGAATGCTGGTTCATTAATTTGTAGTTTCATCTTTCCACCATAAAACTTCCGTTTCACAGAGATATTTGTTACAATTTGCAATTGCAGAGCTTATCAAACTGGGTACAGTGTATGATTTTGAATAAAGGGACACCTTCTGAACGTGCTGAAATGATTACCAAATTCGCTAATGTAGCAAAGGTTTTTTACTATTATCATTAAATAATTCTCTAGACTATTTGATTTCTGGTTTCTTTTTACTTGTTTTATTCCAGTACCTCAGGCAAATGAATAATTTCAATACTTTAATGGCTGTCATTGGTGGCGTAACTCACAGTAACATAGCTCGATTAGCGAAAACATCTTCGGCTCTATCAAGTGAATTGAAAAAGGCTTGTATAATTACTAATTTTTACACAAAACTATCTTTATTATTGACAATAAATTAATTATTGACTAGGATTTTCTTCTACATTTATTTATACGGTCAAAATTACTGAACTTTTAATTACTTCTGTCTTGTGTTATTCTTTAAAACCAGTTGTTGTATTTATTGGGTACATTAAAAAAAATGCATTTCATACATCCTCTAAGAACTTGAAAAATTTCTGTCAAACCACTTCTTGATTTTTTTATAATGATTAAGAAAATTTAATGAGAGAAGTAAATATTCCAATAATTATAATAAATGGGAATATTGTTATGGTTATACTTAAACTAATACCAATTTGACCATAACATCAAGTAAATGATCATAATTACTCAAAATACAGAGCAGCGATAATCCAAAACAGACATTAATATTTAAAGATTTGTGGAAGCGTCCATTGATGATAAACTCTTATTAGTTTTGTCTTTTTTAGGAACTTAATTATTTTACTCAACTTTTATCGTCAGCATCAAATTTCGCTAGCTATCGTAAAGCTTTACATGAGAGTTCGAGATCCTTCTGCATTCCAATCATGTAAGTTTCAATATTTCACTTTCCTTTTTACTGGTATTTAATAATGCAAAAGTATCCGAACTTATGAATTCTATAATTTCCTGTTTTTATATCTTTGACCGGTATTTATTTGTAATCAAGAACTAGCCATTGTATCGAAAATGATATATTCAGCCACTTGGAATCTGAATTTTTCTTAGTAGTTGATCTGGAAATTTGTACAGTATTCGTTAAAATCGTCTCAAATTATCTTCTTATTGTCTTAGTCTTTCAATAGAGATTAACGTGTGAACCGTTTCGGTTCAACTGTTAATTTTTATTAGCTTAGGTTAGCTAATATCAATCAAAAATGCAACAGTATTTTCTCAGCTAACCTGAGATTTTGAAAATATATCTTGGATACTTTAAAATGTGAAATATCAGGATGTCGATGCCATCTCAAATAGATTTTAAGATTCCTGAAGATACTTCATTCTTGAGTAATCCTGTTTTCAGAATAATGTAATTGGCACTTTTCACTAATTGCTCATGATAGTAAAGGTAAGTAAACTTTCAGGGGTGTGCATTTGAAAGACCTGATAAGTTTGCAAATAAAAGATCAGGAATCGGAACGTTGCTGCCTTATTTCATGTCGGAAAATCCCGTATTTAGCAGATCATTTGTCGTATTTTGTCAATTTCCATCGTACTCCACACAATTTTCCTGATGCTAACATTGATCTTATTCATACTCTCAAGGTATGAAGAGTTTTTTTTCTTGATTGGAACGAATTTCAATTCAATCGAGTTTTTGTCGCAGAAAAAGATACTGAAAAAACGTTTCAAATGGATTAGATAATTGCTACATTTCCCATCTATATGATACTTAATTAGTTTTCAAACTTTCACTAGTTTTATTTTTTGTTTTCTTCCTTTTTAATAATTAAGCTTTTTTTTTTCGTCCATTTTGAAGATGTTGATATTGCTTACAGGTTTCATTGGATATCAGGTATAACGAAGATGATTTATACCACTTGTCTTTGAGACGTGAACCTCGTACACTTCTTAATGTAAGTTTAATAACTGAAAAAAAGAAGACAGGTTGACTGTGCATAAAGTAAAGTGATGCTCGATGATCATTTATCGAGTGCTAAGAATGGATCTAATAAGTTGACTTCTTTCTTGTGCATATATTACCTAATTGCCATTTTCTTCCCTTTTTTTTTTGCAGTTTCAAAGTCCGGCAAAGTCTTTAGTATTTGCGGATTGGGCATCTGGCGTGAGTAGTACGTTAGATTCGGAAATTATTAACAAACACGTCACTGCAATGGTGGAAGCTGTGTTCAAGAATTATGATCATAACAAAGATGGTTCTATCTCGCAAAGTGAATTTCAACAAATTTCAACTAACTTCCCTTTTATTGCTCCTTTTGGAACTATCGATACTAACAAGTAATGCTTTTTTTTTCAGCTTTGCAAGTTGTTTTTCAAAAGAGAATGTGAAGATGGAAAAGGAAATACGAAAAATGACAGCCTTGTAATCTCAAAATCCCTTTTTGAAAATCTTTTGCTGACCAGTCATTTTGCAGAACAAATTGAAATTAAAACTTTGAACGTTAAATTTCAGTTAGCATATATTTTATCATTAGTATAAAATATAAGCATTTGTAACCTTGACATCAGAAATAAAAATCTCTTGAACGATGCTTCATAGAGTGAAGGGTTAGGGTTTGACTTATGCATATAATGTTGAAAACGGAATCGACCATATTATTAAGTATTCGAAATAGAGATTGCTCCAAAATTTCCTGAAGCTCTATTACCATCTCCTGCCGTGAAGAAGTGATATAAGACACGAATTAAGCAAAAAAAAAAAAAATTGCAAAGCAATATTCTAAATCTGCAAACTTTAGATTTGGTTGAGAAATTTGAAGAAATTATGCAATTAGTGCCTCTCCTCAAATGCTAAAGTTGAGGAATTTTCAGGATGAGGTAAAGGCTGCTGAGAAGAATTGCTTAATTATTTATATCCAGCCAGGTAAATAACACAAATGATGTTTAATTTACTTTTTTTTTTTTTTTTGCAGGGATGGCGTAATAAGCAAGCCTGAAATGAAAGCTTATTTCATCAAAATCAACAAACAATCGATAGATTTTCGGCGTGAATTTAAGCATAATTTTCATGAAACAACCTTCTTGACACCTATAATATGTGCTCATTGTGACAGATTAGTGAGCTATCTTTTTTAATCCTTTCCTATACTAATAAACATTCCTTATCACCTTCCCAGGTCTTTTTTGTTTTTTGAATTATAGTATCGAATACCTATCTTTGTTAGAGGCTACATATAATTCGAATATTTAGCTTACTCTTTTTAAAACTGTTTTTTTTCTTTCCATTAAGAATAACTTAATTGCAATTTAAAATGTTAGTTAAAACCATTCTTCAGTATCTGATTCATACTTTTTTACAGTTATGGGGCATAATTCGGCAAGGCTTCAAATGTCATGATTGCGGTCTTACTGTACATCGAGCTTGTAGAGATAGTGTCGTTGTAGAATGTCGTCGAACCAGTAACTGGAAGACTACAGTATCGGAGCCACCAAAAGCAAGCCGTAAACTTTTACCCGGCATTAGGTGCATTTTTAATATTTATAATTCTAATTTACTAATATTAACTAAAAAATCGAAAATTTGGTAAGTCAAGTTATGATTTGCTGAAATGTGATTCTTATACATCCATCACTGACTGAAAAGCTTGCCAAGTTTTAGGTTGGCCGGAACAGTTTTCTGGCTGATATTGTGAGCTTCATCTGAGTATGTTCGAAATACTGAGCACTAGAGATCACATATGGTCTTACTAGTCACATGCTAAGTTGAGGTTGATGAGGTTACAACACATTTCTTCTTCTTTCATCTCATCGTCTCTTCTTATCGAATTAGTGCTTTCTTGTCATTTTTCCCTCTCTTCCCCTGTGAATTTCCAGTAGCTTCTGCTGAAAAACTTCCAACAATCATACCTGGAGAGGTTTCTCCTTCTGATCGCTAGTTCTCATAACTTTCAGATCAATTTCACGACTGCGAACAGTTAGTGCTACATCAGAGCGTGATACGAGTGATAATACAACTTCAGAATGTTTCTCATCCACTACATGCAAAATGTTGCTGCATTTGCGACCTCACTCGAAAAAGAATCGTGCTTGTTCTGATACCGACTGTTACTATCAGTAAGTTTCTACTAGGTTCACAAATCAGCAGCATATTGAAAATTGAGTAATTAATTGCTAAATTTTTTTTTAAGAAAAATTTTTAGTAATGTCCTAAATTTTGATGTTTCGACATGTGCTACAATATTTTGCTTCCGTTTAGTTCCATTTGATGATAAATTGGTAGCACTTAAATATTATGCTTATTATATTCTTGCATGTAATTCCTCAAAAAGTGTTACAAAGGCTTGTTTATGTGCTAAGACATAGTTTGCTTCCTTTCTCGAATAAAACGCAGGTAGTGATAAACAATTTGAGGGTGGCAAGTTCACCTGAATCAGCAAACATGGATATGGCACCATCACTGGCTTGCGAAGAAGTATTCGAAGATGAACTCTCATGCATATCTCTTTCTGATACCAGTAGTACTTTACGGTGACAATAAAATTATGTGTTGATCTCTTATTTTATAGTATTATTGTTGGAATTTGTTAATTTTGACTGATATTGACAATTAATCAATTTAATTTCTTGTACAGGTAATGCTCATGATATTGTAGTGAATGAAGCGAGAAATGAATTCGCTTCCAAATTAATAATTCTTCTAAGTTGGAGTAGCTTACTAGATTTCGGTGGATGATGTTCGAATTTACTGGCAATTGATCATTTCTCTACTATCAGAGCGGTATCTTCTAGTAATAGTTCGTAAAAAAGATCTTTTAGAGGGTTGGCTATTTTTGGTTTCTTCATGTGATTCGAAATTAAGGTTCCTGGATGTAAACATAATTCTTGATTAGCAAGGTTTATTTTGCAATTTATAATTAAATCGAAAAAATCTAAGGATTTGTGTTTGTAGTTTAATATTTAATTTCGATGGTGTCATCGTTTACTACGGGTATGTTTTTATTATTTGTGCATGCTCCTTATTTTATAGTTTTATTTTTGCTTATAATGGTAAAAGCTTTCAAGAACAGTGTTTTGCTTTGTTTTATGAGAATATCAATCAGTGATAATCCATTGAAGGGAAGATTTTGTCCAACTACAGGGCAGTCTTTTCATCCCTATTCAAAATGAATCCAAGCCTAAAGAGTCGTGCAAAGTACTCACTGTTGCAATCATTTCTACATACCTCGAAAACATGACAATTTGTAGCTCTCATTTTTTATCGAAAATGGTACACAGGAAGTGATCTGTTTAAGAAACAGCTGAAAGATTGGTATTATATTTTTACTTATATTTGTTCAAATTTTTGCTGGAATAAACACAGTTGTTGGAGGAAGCCTTTCCTTTCGTGATGTTCAGATTATAGCATCAGTGACAACTCGTATTTCTTTAAAATGTCATCTGGAGGTCAGGAAAGGATAAGAGAAAGGATTAAGAAGAACTTGTAATGAAATGAAATGGTTAAGTAAAGCTCAGTAAAGGCTGAAGGATGTAATGATGCATCATGATATGGTATGGTTACTCTACAGCACTCGACCCCTACCTCGAGTAGTAGTGATAAAAAGATGAAGAGGGCAGGTCTGACCGATGCTGTCCAACCTCTGGTCACTCTCTCAGTTAAAACAGCAATTTTGGGGGGAAGCAAAAGGGAGAATAGCATAAACGAATGTCGCTGATTGTATTTATTGTTCGTCGATTCAATGGACACTGCTGAAATAGCATTTGTCTCATTACTGCTGCTAACTATTTTAAGTTGTCCCTTCCTTGCTGGAGCCGAAATTTGTTATAGGTGTGCCAATGAGTTCATTGTTATGGTTAGATTTTCTCTTCTTTTTTTTCAAATTAATTTTTTTTTTTCAATGAAAAACATATTGGTAACATGAAATTGAACTAATGAACATGCAATTTCAATTTATATGCCTTTATAGATATTAAAATTCTTTTCAATCCTTTGCAAAAGTTTATCGAATTTTTCGATTGAAAACCTCCTCAGTGCAGAATGTTTGAATGGTTTTTGAAAAGCACTCATAGATGTATGACACTCTCCACACATTCCTTCAGCTATTAGAAATTTTCCATTAATTCATTAATCCACAAAATATATGCCATTACCTTGAATAAATTTGGTCATTCAGCATGATAATATCTCCCAATTACACTTTCTTATCAATCAGCTAAATCTACTGATAAAGGTTTAACCTTTACCAATAGATTTAGAATTACTGTTCTTGTAAAATCTCCGGTGACAGTATAATGACACTGTAAAAAAAGGTAGGCCATTTGTGTCTGTAACTTTGAGCAAGCCGAAAAATACTGGTGCATTCTTCAACTGATTAACATCCAGCATTTCTGATATCGAGAATCTGACCTCAAGTTAATTAATTAAAATAATTTGACGATCATTACGACCCACTTGGGAATTTCGACATCGTCGAGGCATCGGTCAGGAAACATATCATTTAATAATCAGGCGACTTTCGTATTGAATATAGTGAAATAAATTAATTTTACTTTGATTTCTGACAAGTTATGTATTATTGGATTTTCCCGAAAACTTTTTGCAGCATTTGTCAGGGATCGTTTCTTACTTCTAATCCCTCTATCGAATCTAATTTATCAAGGCTTCATGAAATAAATGCTACCATTTAGAGTCCCGCAAAGTATTTAAGTGTTGTTCTAAAGACCAATTATTTCTTGGGTTTAATTAATTGTTAATTATGTCTAAAATTTTAGTATTGGGGGCATCTTCTCCCCATTCAAACGGATGATGAATTAGTTGCCGATAAGTCATGTATTAAAGTTGGTGAAAGATCAGAAGAAGTACGCTGTTCTGGCCCATGCCTAACACTGAATGTTACAATTGGTGAAGGTAACAACAGTCGAATTATAGGTATTCATTATTTTTTAATACTACTAAGGATTTTTCATATTAAAAAAATTTCAAAAAATAAAAATTAAAGGAATATTTATTTAACACCTTTTTTTCTCGAATTTTTCTACCTGTCGACTAACTAAACGCGATGATATTTCACATTTTTCAACTTTGTATTTGACGATCATTCTAACTCAAGCAAAGCAGCAAACTGATTGGTAATCAGTGAGGAACTCTTAATTTCGGAAGTTATTACGATCTAATGACATTTCCGTTCCTTTATCAGATTAATCAGCTTAATTCAAAATAGCATGAGTTCAAAGCAAACTTCTGTCTTGAGAAAATTTTAAATTATTTTTCTTGATTCTTATTTAATGATCTTTTTCAATTCGTACTGATTAATCTTTACAAAATTTTTGGATAACACTATCCTTATAAGTCTGAGACGCAGATCTATAAAATTTTAAATGCATAGAAATTGCTATCCTTATCTTTGCCACTACATGGTAAGTGTGATAATCGATATTTTTTCTACTTTGTTTTAGGAATGATGCGAGATTGTCAGAAAAAGTACTACAGACGAGAATCGGTAAATGAGAGAGGAGGTCGGAATTGCCGAAATCAAACCATCAGAGTTCGTCAACGTGTGTTAAATGCCCAATATTGCTTCTGTTTGGGTAGTTACTGCAATGGTGATCAATTAGAAAGGTCACCAGGTGCATTTCGGAAAGCAACTAAATCCACCACTGTCCAAAATCACCCTCAAAATGGTAGCACCATGTTGCAGTTCTTTTCATACTACACTCAAATTTTGATGCTTGTTTGTATTGTTTGTTTCGGATTTCATGATTCGTAAGATGTTACGATTTGAAATTTTATTTCAGTTTATTGTAGTATCTGTACATTCAAGTAATGTACATTTTATTTTTCACATATTTTGATGAAATAATTTATAAATTAAAAAATAGAGTATATGTACTTACGATTTAATTGAATGACCCAGTTGAATAATTTCGGTATTGAATTTGAAGGTAAATTTGCCGATACTTTCAATTGAAACAAATAGAAGAGTGAGAATTTGGAATATTAAAAGGCCGGGACCGTTACCATCTGGCAAAAGATGTGAACTGGTCAGCAGGTAGACGAAATTAACGAACTAATACAACCGGACGGACGACTATGCCTTGCTGTCATTGCAGTTTTTCGATAGGCAATGTCCTGGCTGATAAACTAATAAAGCTTGTGGTCCCAAGAATTGGCTAAGAACTAATTTCTATGACTGAGTAAGAATAATGTGAAGATATTCTTTATTCAGCTTTCCCCGCTCTGTTCCCATGAGGTAAACAAGGAAGAATATGAAGCAGGGAAAAAAAAAATGCTTTTCCCAATATTCCCAGTAGAACTTAGTTAGCCAGCAAGTAAAGCGCTGCAATAAACAAAACGAGATTTAGAATAGGAATTTGGGTTACCGTAATGAAGGAAATATTGGTGACGTCCGAGTGAAATTGCGTTGAATATATCCATTGATTTTTGGGGGAGAGTTGGTAGTTCAGTTTTGGTCATCTGATGGGTTTCATCTCTCGATGATGTTTATTATATTAATCCAATGATTTGTGTCTATTTCACCCACTTAATTATGATAAATTAGGAGTTGAGTGATGAGTTACGTGAAACGTTACGCTCTTTGTGAAAACAGTGAAGTCCAGTGTTTCATTTGTATCTTTCTTGATTTCCACTATCTCTCATGCTGTCTATATATTTTGCATTAAATTCTTTGCATCATCAATTCGATGTGTTTTACTTGTTTTTATTTCTTAGTCTGCTTCTCTGTTTATTTTAGGAAGTAGTAAGGTTGCTTATGTCTGTAATGTCAGATCCGGTTGCGGAATTCTTGGCGCGTGAGCAGAATGTTTTGGCTGGAATACAAGATGATTCGCTAGGAACTAGTCCTCCTACCTACGTTAATAATGGTGACAGTAACGATGCAGGTACATTTTAGAATGAATAAAATCTTTTTTGTATCAGTGTTGTGTATCGGAATGATCTTTCGAGGATGAATAACTAACTACAAACTGTTTATATTGAGTCAGCTTTAAGACTGTAAAATATATCTAACAATACACCCATATATCGGTAGAAAAATGTATACAAAAAGTAATTACAGAGCTTTCCTGATAACTGCTAGTTAAGTGGAATATTCTGTTCTGCATTGAAACCTGGACAAAAAGGACCGGGGAAAAGTACTCAGACTTTGCGAAATTGTTTTCCAAGGCTCTTACGGTGACCAGTAGTTCGTTTCAGCATAATCAGTAAAATATTGCTATACACTATTTATGGTCTATAAATAATTTTATTTTGAGTGCGATCACGCAATGAGCAGTAATGTGATCCTGATGGAACAAGTAAGAAAGGGTTATGATCATATTGCAAATTTAAATTTTTAGAAAGTCGCGGGGTTTTTTATTTTGCCCTCACTTGGAAGTGTTTCAATTTCAGGAAATGGGGTTGTTGGCTTAAATGAAACTGTAGGCGGAGCCAGTGATTCTGGCTTAGATCTACCAGTACTAGCGAATGGTTTGCATCGATCAAGCACAACCCCATCTCCTTCTCTTGGAGTTATGAATAATGTGTTGAAATCAGAACCGGAGAAAATAAAGAAATGGCGAGAGGAGCAGAAAATAATGTTAGAGAAGAAAGGTATGGATTTATTTGTACTCTTATACTATTAAATGAACTTAATTCAACTTTCAAGCATTTCATTCAGATAACATTTTCGGAGTCTGAAATCCATATAAAAAACCTTGTTTTAGTTGGAGAGCTTATATACTAATTTTTGTACATGTCTGTAACTGTTAATTTTTATTTTAGATAAAAATGAAGAAAAAAAGAAGGAGGAAATGCGAGCTGCCGGTAAAAAAGAGTTGGAGGAATGGTATGCTCAGAGGGCAGAAAAGCTTGAAAAAACTAGGATAGCTAATAGGTAAATCGCTTCTTTTTCTTTTGTAATTTTCTTCTCCCTAATTTCAAAAGCTGATATGAGAGTGAAGGAAATTTTGAAAACAACATATTTAAAGCTAAAAAGACCAGACCTGTTTACTTCAAGAGCTTTTTTTTCGACTATGTTTTTGATGGTCTAACAAATAGGAGTTGCACAGTATACTTAGCTAAAATGTGGCTTTAATTTTAAGGAAAGCCGAAGAAGATTTCATATCTGTTCGTGAATCTCTGAAAGATGTAGATGAATGGGAACGCATTGCTAAACTGTGCGAATTCAGTACCAAAAATTCGAAAACATCAAGTGATTTATCGCGGCTAAAGACTCTTCTTCTCAAACTGAAAACACAGGAGGAATAAATTGTGTGGATTGTACTTTTAGACGGTGCTAGTCGTATGCTTCATTTCAGTGATTTTATAAAACAATGGATTTTTGCTCCATGTTTAGGACCATCTCACACTATTTCTCACAAATCAGTGGTGTAATTTCTAATAATTCCAAATCTTTCTCTTTCAATTTTTGTAGTTATGGTACCATATTTTCAGTTTACTTCCTGATGCATGTGTTATTGTAGCAATAGTTTTGAGTTTTTTTCTTTTCTTTTTCTTTTTTTTTATTGCTTTTATGCACTAGATTGGTTTGTCACGATGTAGAAGTTCAAAATGCACTTTTAGAAATCTATTCGCACCACATAGAAAAATTTTCCCTCGATTTTTATTTATTTACTTCTAGGGTTATTTGGTTAAATATTCAGGTTTCAGTATCATATGATTTATATTTCTAAAATAAGGCCGATGTTTTTTTTGGCAGGAAGTCTGCGAGTTCTAGATTTTGAAAATGTCATATGCTAATGTTGTCCCCGAGTTAGGTAATGAATCGACATTGAATCAATACTTCATGTTAGAATTGGTCTCTTATCTCTACTGAATAGGTCGGCTTTGCATTCCATCATTACCTCTTTTCGCTTGTCTCTCAAGACAACGTTCTGTATTATTTGACTTTTCTTATTTGCTGAACAAGTGGTTTCTGAATTGGACCGGCATTTGCATCAAGATAGATTGTGTGTGAGACACCAACAACGGCGACAATTAAGTAATTTACATTTTTCTTTCCAAAGGTGTCAAATATTTTCGGAAGATAATTCCATAGAGCAGAATAATGATGCCATTTTACCAAACACTTTTTCTGTTTGTCTAAATGAAATTTAATACTGCATACCAACATCTATTGCTTTTGAAATAGCCATGAAATTATGGATATTTTATTTTATGACCCATCTAATTCTGTTACAAGTTTCTTTTTATATTCTCTTCTCTATACAGACATATCGTGAAAAGTGATTCACCATTTTCACCTGAATTATTCTTCCTGCAGTCTTAACGTGTAACTGGCCTACTGTATTTATAAAACCCTTGGAAGAGCGTTATGTACAGATAGTTTGCCTTAAACACGTGACTCTTTCTGCTTGCACTGCATATGAGCATTTTATTGTACTCTCGTGATTCTCCGTTTTTTGATAATGTCTGAATTTTTTGAAAATTTATTTGCTTTTCATTTCGCAACCCTCTTATGTCTCTATTCATCATATCCCCCTGTATTTTTAATGTGTTTTTTCATTTTCTTTTAATTCTGTAAATTAAACAGGATGGTAATTCATTGTGATCGGATAAAAATATCTCTTACTTGGAACAGTTGAATTTAAAAAAATTTTTTAACTCGGCGAGATAGCGTTGGTTTGGTTGGTATCCAAAAAGTTTTATTTTGCTTGGTTCTTTTTTTTTCTTGGGTTTAGATGAATTGATTTGAAGTTGTTCTACGATTGGTACTATTTGTCTTGGAAGAACAGAGTTAGCAGCTCATCAGGTGAAAAATCTTCATTTGTATTAAGTTGCAAAAATTAGATTCTTTGGTTTTGGGTATGTAGAAATTTGCTTTTTTTAGTGTCCCAGAAATTCATTGCTTGTTATTTATCAATGACTAGGATGAATTGGAATACGTTTCAGTAATTTCCTTATTACTTGCGTATAGTGTAATATAGGTGGAAATTTGGTGAAGGATACGATACATCCGATCTAAGTTTGACCACGCTGACATTACCGCTACAGGGGTCACCATTATCTGTCGTAAGGAGTTTTTTTTTTTTTGGAGGCAAATTCAAAAAGTGAGATTGGATAGATTTATGAGTTAGCCACCTGTAAAACATTTCCCATGGTTGATTTCATTCAAAACTTGTCACTGCTTGGTAATATGTCACCATTATAAATTTTTAAATTCCGATGAAATCGTGGAGTCATGCTCAACTAAATGATAGACGTTAAAATGTATCAGAAATCTCCCTACGATGCCTGACCAGAATTTGGACTATCAATTCTTTAATTTGGAATGAGTTGTAGAGTTTTAGCTTGTATCAGCTGACAGCTTCCATTATCTCGGCATCGTTCTCAAAGGATAAAGCTTTTGCAAGGAGCACAGCGTAGTTGGTGCTTTTCAAACCTTTACCAAATGCCGATGTGCTTTTTTTTTAATTTAAACTCATTCTTGCTTTCAAAAATGCATTGATGTTATAGTTTCTGTTCTAATTATTGGTGACATGTTTTACATTGTTTACAATAACTTGATTTAGGTATCCTGATCGCTGTTTTATACACATGATTAATAAGATGGAAAATAATAATCCTATGCGTGATTCCATAATTGTTCGGTTATTGAACTACAATTATTCAGTCTAAAGTGTTATTTGGTTCCTGATAGTGTAGTAAGAACTTTTATGGAACCCTTACTCCCAGGAATGTTTGCTTGTAAAGGTCACTTAACAAGTTGACGTAAAAAAAAGAAGGTTAAAAAGAAAGTTATCCGTATTCTTTTTTCCGGACCAAGAAATGATGGGAAATGGCAGTACCACAGGTGAGCTTTCATAAATGCATGCGTCAAGTCTCTTTACGATGCAGTTGATAAATAAAGTTTAATTAACCTGTGGAAGGATGCTTGTTGGTGAATAGTGGCAGTGTTGGTTTTGTTTTGTTTTCTCTTATGTTATTTTCGTGACGTCAAATGTTTGCATTGTATCACTTAGTTTTTTAAATAGCAAAAGTATTTCCAAAGCATCTCTGGAAACGAATTCCGTTGTAAAAAGCGGAGAAATAACCTTTCTTGCATGCAGATGTGGTCGGTGCAAAGCCTACTGTATTGGAACTATCAGCGTTACTGGAAAAGCAGGATAAAGTACTCTCAACACTGCTTGGAGAATTAGAAACATGTAAATCAGAAGTGGCTATCCTTCGAAGCAGAAGCTTGCAACAAATAAGTGACGGTAGTGCACAAAATAAGGTAAATTTCAAACTGGCATTATCTTGATAGGCTCGATTGATGTCTTTTGTAGCTGGTCGGTTTTCTCAAAGAAGTAAAGTAGGTGAGCCTAAGGTGGTGCAGAGAGTCAGGTTTCATTTCAGATGATTTGCTTTTGTATTCAATTTTCCAAAAATATGCTTCTTATTTATTTCGTTCACTTTTAAAAATCCTTCAGATGAAAAAATCTCTTAAAATTAAGGGAAGCTTACCTTATGAGAGTGGGCAGTTATTGGTGGCAGAAAATCTTTTGGAGGAGATAAAAAATGCACGTTTCGAAGCGGAAAATTTTTCACGAGAGTTAGAAGTTAAGAAAACAGAATTATCCCATGCAATTGAAACAATTTCATTAAAGCAGGTTGTTTCATCTTCGCTTCTTCCGAAAAAATTTCTCGATATTAGGGCAAAAGAATTCATCCTGAAATCATATTATCAATTTGGAAATTTGAAGGATTCTATATCTTTTTAAATTCAATATCTGTAAGTGTACTATGTCGAAGAAATTAACAAATCCAGTATTTGTGGGATAATGTAAACGGTTTTCAGACTCATATTGACCATATAAATGAACTTATACAAAGAGAGCATGACGCTAAGAACAACGAATTTTCAAGGCTAAATGATCTTTTAGTTAATAAAACGCTAGAATATGATAATTTGATTGCTGAACACAGTGCTGTGAAGGTGAAATTTTCTGGTTTTTAGCACACATATACTAGTAAAGAATCATAAGTGGAATAAAGGAGCAGTTAATTATTTCTGCTAGTATCCTTTTCGCTATATTTTTTTACGACACAAAAGTTGCTAGTTTAATTTTTATTTAATTATTCATTTGTTACCAGCTATTTCATAATCACTTCAACAATTGGTTTATAGGAATTTTCCCCACATTCGTAGTTGATATTGGTTCAGTTATGACAGTTGCTTTTAGGCACAATTAAAAATGTTGGAGGATTCAAATGTCGCCAAAGAAAGACTTGTAAATGATCTTACAAAAGATTTTATTAAAGAACTAACAAAACGAAACGAAGAGAACAAAGTACTTACAACAAGGCTGTCCGTTCTAGAGGATGAAAATATGACATTACGTACTTCACTCCTTGCTTTGGGCACAAATGAATTGTCACCAGGTTATCACCAGCTTCGAATACTACGCATGTTTCTATTTTACAAAAATCTTTGAAAACTACGTCATGCCATGTCTTATTGGGATCGTCAAAAGAAAAAAAAATTCCAAGAAATTCATGGAGACATCTTTTTTAATATGTCTGTCTTCTGAGATGAGGAAATTGAAGCTAAAAAAGGATCAAATAGAAGTGCCTCGTGAACTTTATTAGAGAATTGGAATAAGGTGGAAAAATACCATTAGATATGATGAAATAAATTATTTTTTCATGATTTCTCTTTGGTGCTGATATTCTTTAGTATGATGCATTCTTCGTTAAACTTTTTTTGGCTGTAATCTATGATTTTCCAGAATCAAAAAAACTTTTGGAACAACAACAAGGTTTTATTAAAACGTTGAAGTCTGAATGTGAAGTTTTGATGAAGCGTATAGTGAAAGAACGGGTTGAGTACAGGTAATAATGTTACTCCAAAACTGCGTTTAGGAGTTCCAGTAATTTTTTTTTTTTTTAATGAACATTGTTATAGGAAGGAAAGAAAACAACTAAGACGTCAAATACGCCATCTCAATGGACGTCTTGAGTGTTTTATAGCTGGTAAACGAGAAACAACCGATATTTAATTTTATGCAAAATATTCTGTTGTATACTTTTATTACGTGAGCCTGATTCTTTCCGAATTTTGGAAAGGTTACTTTTTTTGTCAAAGATTAAAAGATTATTTTGTGCTGAAAAATTATTCAGGTTTAAGAGGTTTAGTTTTATATGTTTTTGGTTTTTTTTTTTTTTTATAAGTCAGGATAGTTTTAACTCTTCACTTTTTTCCATATGTTTCTCTGTATCAGCTTTAAGAACTTTGAGAACCTTTTGCAGAGAACTTATAATCGAGATTCAGCCATGTGACATTTTAACATTATGGTCTACTGCAGTATTCTGAAGATTTTGGTAATTTTACTGAATGACAATTGCTCGAGGAGAAAAATTTACCTCTCTAGGCTGTAAGTTGCTTTGAGAAGAGGAGTACATTAGTACTGTCCAACATATGTGGTCGCATCGTTATGAAATGTGGTAAATAACCATTTTGATGTTTTGTTAATGTTGTGGTAATAACATCGGTTCAAAGAATTAATAGGAAATAAACTTCTGCTCATGAGATTTCTTGTGTCATACAGAAGGATAAATTCCAGTCTGTAATGTTTTCTATATTCAAATTCTTACCATCTTATCAAAAGGTCAAATTCATATTCCATTACTGTATCAAAAAGTTGTACAAATCTGCCCTGTATATCTTTTTGATTTTCTTCATCCCATCATTTTGTTGGGATCACTGGGATATTGTTGTGGAAAGCTCAATTACTTTGTTATTTCCGCTAAGGATTTCCATAACTAATAGTAATAATTATGATATGACGGTGAGAACAAACATTTAAAACTCGACACTGATAAGGTCTATGAAAAATTCTTTCAATATTGAGTAGCAATAAAGAGTTAAAAAAACTTGAACACTTTCATTAGAAACAGAATCGCTTGGAGAAGGAAGGGAGTGATAAGTTAAATGGTGATAATATCATTGCTGTTACATGTCTCTTATAGTTTAATGGGTATGGCTGTACAAGAGGAAGTGAATCCAATATTCAATAAATGCACTGATATTTGCCCAAGTAAATCTATCAATGATCGTGGTTCGTATCATAATGATTTCTCGATTGTTTTGTATTATGATTTCATTTATTCTGTCAGGATGTGTTAAAATATCCAAGGAGTTATTTCGCCGTTCTCACCATGATTAAATTTTATGATTTGAAAGGCAGGGGATTACTAAAATATATTAATATGGTTGGATTTATTTGTCAGGAAAATAATGAAATACTCTGCTAACTTGAACTTACTTTCTGATATCAACATCCTTATATTAATGAAAATAATCTGTAATTTTTGGGTATTTCAATCATATGTATATCTGTAAACTTTCTGTTTCTTTTTCCTTTTTTTTGCAATGTTAAGAAGTATCATTTTCGTAGGCATGGCTTTGCATTTAATAGATATTTCGTAGGGTATATATATATATATATCCTCATTAGAACGTATATGTATTTGGAGAATGTCTCCAAGTAATTGTAATTAATCCTATTCCAGGAATGACTTCCGAACATGTTGTCTCCACTGTTTTGGAGAATGTAGATGGAATAACTAACTTAGCCCAAAGAGCCTTGAAAATTAAGGATGAAGCTAATCAATTTTTTCACGGTCATTTCTTTTTCAAGTTTTTTAATTTGAGTTAATCATTTTCAACTTATATTTTGTGGTCGTATTCTGTGTTTGACCCGAACCTTTCAGTGCGGTTTTTAAGCTTTATGTAATAGCGCCTTATATTTTAGCTATCTACGAATAGAAACACTAATCATGATGGTAGGGATTTTTTTTTGCCATTTATTAGTTTGTCGATATTGGCATTGTAGATCAAGCATACGATGTTGCCATTGAGTTATACACGAAAGCAATCGAACTGGATAGCCAGCAAGCATTGTTTTATGGGAATCGGAGCATGGCTTACTTGAAAAAGGAATTATATGGCAGTGCACTAGAAGATGCAAATATGGCACTGAAACTAGACCCTGGTTACTCGAAGGGTTATTATAGACGTGCGACAGCCTATATGGCTTTAGGGAAATTAAAACTTGCTCTGAAGGATTATGATGCAGTAAGTGTTTTTTGGTCATAGCATGTTTTTCATTTCATGTTACTGTGGAAATGGTAACTTGGTAACATCTAGTGTAATGTAGTTTTTGACAGAAGACTCAGTTTGTGTGATGGTTCATCTCTTGCTCTTTATCAGTATTATATCTATCAGTTTGGGTTTAGAGAAAACTATGAGATGAAGGTAACTGTCAAATTACATAGTTTTTCACAAGAAGTAACCCATACCATTTATGACATAGGAACAAGTGTTCCAGTAATATACAATAGAAGTTTTTTATATGAGTGAAGAGTGACTTGAACCACTGTTTATTGAGTGTGATATTTTGCTTTTAAATATCTCTAAATTGTGTAATTATTATTTCATTTGTTATTTATGTAGATAGATTTAATTATAAGTCTTTGCTTTCGTTTTCGTCTTCTGTAAATAGAAGAAAAAGGAGGATAAACACTGGTGGAGCTTTTCGTAGATGTCACTAGCCGGAATTGAAATCGATGCAGTTGAATTCACAACTGTAAACGGATGTGCTTTTGTTATATTACAAGTAATTGTTTGCAGGTGCGCAAAGCATTACCAAATAATGTTGATGCTAAACGAAAATATGACGAATGCCAGAAACTGATGCGAAGGATAGCATTTGAAAAAGCAATCTCAATGGATCATGACAAGCGCAGCATCGCGGATTCTATAAATCTTGAGACAATTGGTTATCGTTTTCTTTTTTTGTCTTTATTTTGGAACGAACTGTAAAAGTAAAAATGGAGAGTCGAGAAACTAACGTAACTGATGGATATGAAAAATTGTTATAAACAGCGTTCGGATAGTTTTTTAACAATGCAGAAAATTTGAAAATGCGGAAGAAAGATGTAGATCTCTTTATTTCTTGTTTCAGAAGTGGAACCAACGTATAGCGGGCCTGTTCTTGAAGATGATATTACGTTAGAATTTATGAAGCAACTGATTGAGACGTTCAAAGCTGAAAAGAAACTCCATAAAAAATATGCTTATAAGGTTTAGCTTCTGAACAAATGTTTGATTTATAAATTCTCATTATTTTATGTTTTGTAGAAGGAATTTTGGATTTAAGTTTTATTTTTGGTTATTTCATAGAATGAAGTAACATGGCTCTGACAGTTCCATCATTTGTTTCGTATCATGTTTCATCTTTCCAGGCATAGTACTGCGGCTTTTGCTTAGACCTTTTGTCCAGTAACAGTAATGTAAACTTATCTCTATGAATTGTGCACGGATTCTCCCCTTTTTCCTTCGTTTTTGTTATGGACTTTCTTATATCGTCCTCGAAATACGCACAGTTGTTCCCTCGGATAATATTCAAGATATATTTGCTCATCTTCAGATTTTATCACGTAGCATATTTTGCTTAATAGATGCCTATACTCTCTACCTTTCAGATACTTTTGGCAATTAGGCGAATGTTCGGTGAATTACCGACACTTGTAGAAATTACTGTACCACCGGGAAAGAAATTTACAATTTGTGGTGATATACATGGACAGTTCTATGACCTCTGCAATGTGTTTGATTTAAACGGATTGCCTTCAGAAACAAACCCCTACGTAATTTTTATCTCAAAATTGAATGAAATCTTTTTCGTTGTTGGAAGAACGAAAATGGCATATTCTTTTTTCAGCTTTTCAACGGTGATTTTGTTGATCGTGGTTCATTCTCAGTTGAAACGATATTTACCTTATTTGGATTTAAACTTTTATATCCAAAACACTTTTTCATGTCACGAGGTTTATTATGTTTCTTCCCATTCAAGTTGAAAACTATTGTAAAACAAGAATTTTGGCCTGGAGAAGTTCTTTATTGAAATTTTAAGAATGGAAATTGAAATCGGAAATTGGAAATCTGTGTTTTTATCCTTCTGTTTTCATTTGTTTTCAGACATAACTTTTGCAGGTAATCACGAAAGTGACGTAATGAACAAAATGTATGGTTTTGAGGGTGAAGTGAAGAGCAAGTATACATCCCGTATGGCTGACTTTTTTACAGAGATCTTTGATTACTTACCGCTTTGTCATTTAATCAATAACAAAATATTTGTAGGTGGTTTTCAGCAAAATATGTGTTGCTTTTTGCTTATAAGTTAAATGCTTTTTGAAATGAACTTCCATTATTGTCTAAGTAACCTTTTTGATTAACTGATTTCGTTGAGTCCTTTCAGTGATGTTTTTTCATTGCTCGAAAATGTTTTAGCAATTTTTTTTTTTATATATAAATAATAACTTTTGATTTGTCTTAGCTGCTGTTTTCGATCAAATTTCCAAAGATATTCCTTTAATTTGTTATTAAGGTTTGCCATGGAGGTTTATTCAAGGAAGACGGCGTTACTATGAGCGACATAAGAAAAACCAATCGGGTTCGTCAACCACCGGATGATGGTCAGTCCTGCTTTAATTTTAGAACTGAAACTTTTAGTGTCATTACGGCATTCATCATCAAACTAGAGATGCAAAAAATTTACCAGAGGGATAGTTGGGCTTTTGGGATTATGATGTCGTCCTATCGAAAGCTGTGTAATATATAATCGTTATATAAGATATATAATATAACTAAATGGCATGTAATCGCTTTTTCTAGTGGAATGTATAAAGATTTTAGGATCCGAAATTTAGTTTTCTGTTTAGAAAGCAAGTTTAAAATCCACTTTCAATGTTCAAATGGCAAGAATGATTATTTAAGGTATAATGTGTGATTTACTCTGGTCTGATCCACAAGACATGGACGGTAGGTCAGCTTCGAAACGTGGAGTTGGTTGTCAGTTTGGTCCTGATGTGACACATAAGTTCTGTGAAACAAATGGTCTTGACTACGTTGTAAGGTGCCACATTTCCATAAATCTAATTTTTATATTTATTTATTTTTTGAAACGTCTTCTACATAAACCTTTTGATAAGTTAAAATTATTTCTCTGCCGTCTCATATCATTTGGTGAGTTTTTTTTTTTTTTTTGAAGAAGTCATGAAGTAAAACCAGAAGGATACGAAATACACCACGATGGCAAATGTATCACCGTATTCAGTGCACCAAATTACTGGTAATTTTTTTTTTTTTTTTTTTTTTTGTTTATTAATTCGTATGAAACTCTGTTCAGTTAATTTCAGGTATTTTCTCTAAATCATCTATCCAAATCTAAAATAAATTACTAATTTTTTCATCATTATTATTTTTTAGTGATACAATGGGAAATAAAGGAGCATTTATAACAATTAAGGGTGATAATTTAACGCCACGTTTCACTTCCTTCACTGCTGTGGATCATCCATCCGTAAGTAATTTGAGGTCTTTTGTTGAAGTGATTATTTGTCAAATTTTAAGTACATTTGGGTGAATGGAATAGGCGCAAAAAGGTCAGAGTCAACACTTTATTGTTAATATATAATGCACAAGGGTGAATTCTTATAGCTACCATGAATCCGAATTCTTTTCAATTTCGAGTTTATGATCAGTACACAATTTCAGAGCAGCTTTAATTATTGAGTAAACCTACCTTTCATTTGTTCGTAGTCTATTGCATAACTGCTTATCACTTGATTAGCTGTTGCAGCCTGCAATTCTAATCGTTTTATGGCCATTTTAAAATTCGTTTTCAGTAGCTGTCCTATTTTTCAATCTTGTCAACCTAACTTGTTTGTGATTTTCAAAAGTTATGAGATGCAAATTTAGCAGTTACTGTCCTGTCTGCGATCCTTGAAGGTGTCCGAGTTTTGTAGGATATGTTGGTCGTAGTTTAAACCAATTATTTTGTATTCGGCAGTCAAAATAGTTTTTTAAAAGTCCTGTCGTAAAGACTTGCAACCAGCAAATAATTCGAGAATGATATAAATGTACATAAGCTATTTTCAGGTGAGGCCGATGGCTTATGCGAGCAGTTTATTTGGTTTTTCATAGTAGATGAATTAATGATTTGCCTGTGTTTGTTTGTTTGTGAGTATGCGTTGACATCGTACATACATATGCTGAAATATTCAGGGGTTGAAAATGCAAGAAATAAATGTTTTCAGTCATCTTGGTTTGATCACGTTGTTATATAATCAATGTGTTGTAAGCAACAAAAGTTTCACTGCTCACTCATTCCATTTGCACTTTTTTCCCTTCACATTTTAAATTATGTTATGTCTGTCCGTAATTTATGACCTGAAGCAGTTGCTGTGCAGTAACTGAAAATTAGAACTAAGGAGGGCTGGACTGATTATAGGACGATGGAGCGCTTACCGCTGCGCTTATTATCATTATTATTATTGTCGATGATAGTTCCTTTCAAATCATTGTAAGTTAATTAACCACTATAAGCTGAAAAAGTTAATGAAACTACATATATGTGAGGAGATACTGGATACCTTATGACATCACTATTACGTACTTTCACTTAATTCTCATCAGTATACATCTCATCGTATGATCATTTATTTAGTCTGAATAGAAAAAATGAGAAAGTATTGAATGATGGTGTTTTTGATAGTTTCAAGTATTCCTGGCACTGAATATTAAAGCGAATATTGGTGCTTGAAGCTGAAAGATTTAGGCCTCAACTCAACTTAATAATAAGTTACATTAGTTTTGGTGCTTGGGGAAAGTGTTTTCGCAGTTTTTTTCGGGATTCGCGATCATCCGTTGGATATTCGCAATGAGATCTGCAGAGTCAGTGAGATATTCAAGCTTACTGTGAATGGAATAATGTAGTAGGATTCCAAGTTGCTGTGAATGTGCCCAGCTGAAAGCATTACTGTCGATTGCATTTCATTCTGAGCTTTATGATTTGGCGCGATTGAAAAAAAATTCTAAATGGTAAGTTAAGGTTGAGCTATCGGTTACTTTATTCTATCGAATAGTCATGTCACCAGAACAAGCGAAATGGACGGTTGTCGTAGCCAGGTGTAGCCGAACTATACAACGTTCTCTAGCTAAATGTTGCTTAGAGTCTAAACTGAGCTGGCATTTTTTCATCAATGTGCACTTCTATATTTGTTTGACTTATGCAAAATTTATCTTAGACGAAAGAAAGCAGCATTCAAGAGAAAAATCTTATGAATACATGTTTTAGGTAACTGTACTACCAACCTTATCACCGTTGGCACGGCGACGGATCCTTACGGTACTGAATGATCGCTCGGAAAATATGGAAAACCCAGGAGCTGTTGCATTCGTTAGAAATGTGAAACCAATACAGCAGAATGGACCACAGTAAATTTCATTCTGTTTTATCTTTTTTCTCCCAAAGCAAAATCTCTGATTATTCAGTCGAGCGAAACCTATAGCACTGCATGATAACCAGCTTCAGAAATAAGAAATAAGTTTTGGGAGTTACAAATTTTTGGGAGAAACAAGATCGTTATTTCAGTCCACTTAATTTTCAGCTTTTTTAATATACCGGACTTCTTCTACATCAAAAAGTGAAAAAGCAAAACGAAGAAAAAGATTTTAGCTTAGATTCTGTATTCTTCCGAAATCTGTCTACTTTTTATCAGTCTGCAACTTAATTCAGACGCATCCAGCTAAAAGTGCTGATGATATGTGGAGGAATTTGAACATGTCCACTAAAATAAGGAGATACCTTAAAACAGCTTACTTTGATCTTTCAACATTTCGAGCTGACTGAAGTCAAAAAGCGTCAAAAGTACGAAGTAGTGAATAATGAAGTAAATTTTCGTAAACTAAAACAGTGTTCAGATGTGGTCTTGTTGCTGTACAAATGGTCGCCCAGGCATACGGTCTTCCAATTCGCACTGTAGATGAAATTTTTCATTATGCTAAGAAGAAAGGATATACAAATCACGGCGAAATGTTTTCTGGTATGCTCGTCTATATATATATATGTAATTATTAACTACCCATTTTTTCTCTGTCATGGTACCTCATATTTTAATCCTAATATTTCCCCGGCTAACAACAAAAGTGGAAGAATAAGCAAAATATTCTTTACCTTCATAAGGCACATAATACAGCTGATTGGTTAGCTGATGTTGCGGTTTCATTATGGCCTACGTTGGATGTAGTAGTCGAGAACGTTCCATCTACGGCTCAAATGGAGCAGCTGATTCAAGAAAATGCATTCTTGCTAATACCATATGACTGCGGCAAAAATCATCAGCCAAGCAATCGTGGAGGTCGCAGTGCTCATTGGTGCCTTGTTGTGAGTTTTGTTTACCTAAAGAAACGTGATCGGGTCAGCTGAAGATATGATGTTTTAATTAAATTATACCAAATTATGCCGACTATTTTAAGATCTAGGAATGAAGTATGATGCTGGTATGTCGATTCGACTTTCTTTCTTAACCTTTTTTTCAGATAGGATTTCTCTGTCCTGTGAAGGAAATGAAAACGGTAGCATGGAATACGGCAGTTGCTCACACTTGTTCCAAAGCCACGCATGTATTTTGTATTCATGGTAAAAGCCAACATTTAGCTGTATGGAATTATTCACAACTTGTTGCTAGTAATTTTAATCTACGTGAGCCGTCGGCAAAAGTGATCGATTATGTTATACCGTCAAGTGATCTTTCAACACTTCGAAATCGCTGTCTCGTTGTCCGTTGTCACCATGGTACCAGTTTTGGTATTGATTCCTAATTACCCCGTACGTGTGTATGCCCGACATTTGTGTGTTTCCTGTTAGTAACTTTAATTTATGTAAGACATCGATGATAGTGCTCAATTACGTTTTCAGTATAGTAATTGATTGTGATTATGATAATCAAGCTTCCGCAAGATAAAAGTAAATTTCAAATATGTCCAATCTTCAGCCCAAATAAATCAGAGTTAAATAATTTTAACGGAGAGTGTTCATTTAATTGAAAGAAGTCGAAATGAGAAAGAGAACAAAAAATGCGCTAGCGGAATGAAAATTTCCATTGTGAGTATCGAACACACATTAACCTCAGCGATCGGCTGATTGAGATTCCGTTGTTGTGATAGATGGAATTATTTAGACAGTGCGGTAAGCTACGTATTGGTGTTTGTATTACACAATTCAAATAGAAGAAACTACCACATAGAAGTTCTAATTTCTTACCTTAGTGGTTCGCCCAGTCCTAGAATTGACTGCCATTTTGGTACACTAAAATAAGAAATAATTTGGCTGGGATTTTCTCTGGGAATTTTGTCTTAAGAACGGAATAAGACCTGGGATTTTCTCTGGGAATTTTGTCTTAAGAANNATTAAATTTAATTTAATTAAATCATTAAGGAAGTTAAACCAATACCAAATGATAATGCAACCGCAGAACTTCCTAGCAAAAAATAGCTGTGATGAACCACTGGGGCGTTACGGTCATTCCAATTAAACTTTCAAATTTTTGGCAGTGATACCTAACTGATGATAAAAAAGAAGTTGTCAATTGCTTGATTTAGAGTAAATAAGCAAAAAGACACAATGATCGGTTCTCAGGATGACTTCAGATATATCTATAAAATCTAAATCTCAGACTTGAAATCTTCGAAAGTAAAATGGGTGCACTGAGAATCAGTATAGGAAATTGAATTTTACTGTTAGAGTCGGAACTTTTTTTCCGCA
>PQVD01001257.1:27755-81852 GCA_003012265.1 Setaria equina
AAAAAAAAAACTATGAAAATATGAAGAAGAATAAATAGAAAAAAAAACTATGAAAATATAAGAAAAACAAACAATTTAAAGGAATTACATGTAATGGCTCATCTCCTCTAAGATGAAATAAATCAGAAAAGAAATAAATAGTCGTGATATTTCCAAAATCACCAATCAACATTTAATTCTAAGCACTAAATATTATCTTTCTATTTTCGGTAATACCATTCGTCTTAAAGAGTAATTTAGTGAGTGATTGAACAACTACTTATACTAGCATTTCGTCATAAATATTAGTCCATTGATAGACGTGAAGTGAAACGAACAAATCCTACAGATCTGCATGAATTATGAAAATATTTAGAAATTAAAGAAAAGTGGAGTGCACTGTTTGAATAAGCAAGGTGAGGAAATCACAAATTAAATGCTGGTCTTTTAATTGATGATTAGTTTCGTACCTATTGCAATAAATTTTCACCTAATGTTTATGTTTTGTTCATTACCCACCTTTGTGAAATATGCTGTCCAACAAAATAAAGTGAACTGCATTTTATCCTGTTCATTTTTTAATAGATCAGTTTAATTAATCACTTCAATTATCTGTCTTCCTTTTCCAATAAAAACTTAAATTCTACAGGTATGATTCATCCGGATTTTCTCCATTAACCACGTGGATAACCTGCAAACTAAAAAAATAACAAACTTATTTGTCAGATTTCAAATCTCACCGCAAGTCCAGATATTTTGACACTTATGAATTTCCAGTTATATATTATCAATTCTTCATTTCCACCTTGTTTGTTTTAGGGATTTGATTGAAATTATTGATATTTTCTAAATAAATGAAATGAATGGCCAATTTGAAAAGCATATTAATAACGTGTAGTTAGTACCTTCAAGAACAAGCACAGATTAGTTTTAGTAGAAATTCAATAAAGACCTACAGTATCTCCTGTATTAGTTGAAGTTGATGATTTGTTTGATGGATGAGAACTGAAATGCTGTTGTTGCCAGTTTGAGTCATTACGGTATGTCATTTCCCTAAATTGTTACGTAAGTTTCTTATATTTTACAATAATTAATGGTGTCATTTTAACAATCCATAAGTTATACCTTTTTTTAGTATAAGGAAACTGCAAGGGTAAATTTTGTTCTTCATCAAGCCTCTTCGTAGCTTCTTCAACCCAAGAGAATCCTATATTTTCTGTCATGGAAACCTGTATATAACAGTACATTATCAATTTTGTCTTACTTTCGAACTTCCTGATCGGTGCAACATATTCCCTATACGTAATCTAGCGAAACTTCTTAATCTATTTCCATTTGGATCAACCAGAAATTAGCAGCTGAATTAAATTCTTTAACTTTTCAATTTCCTTGAATATATCTCCCAGGAGTTTATGGTTAAGTTTTAAAAGAAAGGGAGAGTATTATTTCATTAAAGGAAATAAATCTTTATTCTGAGTAATAAATACGAATACCATTGACCTCCTCATCATAATTTCGATTCTTTTGCTTTGTCGACATCAATCCATCAACTTCGTCAACAATAGAATATTGCTTTTCCGTAATGACACCACTTTCATTAGCGATATCCTCAATGTTATTAGCAAGGTTTCTGAATTGTCCTTCTCCTTGTGATTTAATCTTTTTGCGGAATTTCGGTATGCCAGTTTGGTTACCTGATATTCAATAGTGTTAAGTCTCAGTAGAATAATCTTTTCTGTGACTAAATTTCGTTTTAAACTTCAAATTAAATTTTTAGTCTGGTTTACCCATCTTCTACCCTTCGAATCAATAACATGCTAGTGACAAACTTTACAGAAATGAAACTTTGCTTATTTTACACATAAAAAAACATATAACGTGTGAGGGAATTTGATTGGTGATACTTTCGTTCGTAAATCTTGATCTCACTCGGAATTATTTCGGAATGACAAAAATAGGAGAGGAGATCACCAAAATCATAGAATCGGTTGATCTTAACCAAAGTTTTGGTTCATTATTTTTCTTTTGATTGACTTTGAAAAAGCGGTAGTGGGTAGTTTGGATTGATAAAGAAGCAAAGATCAATAGCGAATTGCTGTGTGCTTTTTGAGAATAACTGTTATGTGTTAATAATTCAAAATACCAGTAAATGTATTAAATTTAAAGATTGAAATTTCTTTCGGAGAAAAAGTTCCAAAAAAAAAAAAACTTTAAATAGGTAAATATTTGGTCTTTCGGCATAGCCAGTATCGAACGATTCTGGCATCGCGAAATAGAGTTCTTGCCTTTGAAAATTCGCCTTCTATTTGTTGAATTCTGTGAAGAACTTTTGCACGTTGAAACACCACAGCTTTCAATACTACCGTCACTTTCCTTGACTCGTTTACGGACAATATCTTTAGCAGAGGTAGTAGTAGTATGATGATTTGGATAAATTTGATTATCCTAAATAACAGTGAAAAAGNNCAAGAAATTCTTGCCCCGATATCAAGAAGTCGGTTCTGTATGCGTTCTATTTCCTCGTGATTTTCTTCAATCCATCGTTTTGTTCGGGTCATTGGTGGTATCGCTGGGGCAAGTTCGATTATCTTATTTTCGCTAAAACTTTCCATAACTGATAGTGATGGTTATGATTTGATGGTAAGAATAAGCATTTTAAAACTACCACATAATTTGAGTGACAGTAGAGAGTTAAGATTTTCATTGAGAACAGATTGGCTTGGAGAAGGAAGTTATATGATTCAACTGATAATATCATCGGCTAAATATTAATCATTACAAATATCAAATTTTATATTCCTGTTACATTTTATTATTAAAACTTATATTTTTTGCTGATCCAATTTAAAACATTTCTATCAATTCTGAATTAGAATAAAATACTAATTTTATATTACCACATCTAGGATGACAAACTTTACATTCATTTAATATTGCCCATAGCCTGCGAAAAAGTTCTCACCTTTTCATTCAATTTTAAAGACTACAAACCGTTGATTAAAAAGCTTGATTTTGGATTCATGCTCAAAATCATTTTGTTTTGTTCGCTCATCCAACTCGTTTGATGCAGTACGAGCTCGAATTGTTTTAAATATTTTACGCTCGATGATTAAGGGAGGAATCTGAAGAATCTCATAGCAGTAATGAAAAGAAACTGCTAAGGTATTTTTCTTTTGTGTCCAAAAGATTGTGTATTGCAAGTTTATTGCTAAATCACATCAATTTGCTCAGTTGTTCAGTTCAGCATTTTTTTCCTAAATGTCAAAATAACTGAGGATGGGCCAGCAATATCGGTTTTGAAGGAAAAATTCCTAACGTAAACTTTCCGATAAATCCTGATGTACTTTGCTAACACACTATTCTGCATTTTCATTGTCCACTTGGAAATATTCTGACTCCACTGAACATGAGATGCTAGAGGATTGGAAAATTTGTGGTATATACCTTTAAATAACTAACCTCAATGACAAAAGCTATTAGAGAAGCAGCAAGTAATGATAATATTGATATTTCAATGGCGAAAATGATAAAAAAGGAAAGTGATCGTGGCATTATGGCTGAACGCCTTGTCCATATAAAATACAATAGAAGCGGTTCATGTGATAGGTAGAAGCCATAAGAAAGCCTGAGAAAACACCAATGCTGTTAAGCCTAATTAAGTAGAGAAATGATACGGTACAATCGAAATAAGCAACTTGGCAAGGTTTTATCATAATATGAAGTTAGATGAATAAATATGTGGGCAGAAAATTATATCGAGTTCATATTTGAAAAGGAGTCAACCTCGAGAAAAAGATCCACTTTTCCCAAGCCAAGCACGAATATATCACTTGCATGTAGCCTCTTTCACATAGCCAAATAAGTAAAGCCAAGCCGAATGCCCAAAATATTCTGGAATATTTCCATTTTCAATGCTGCGTATTGTGTACAGTATATTTGAGAGCAGATTAACTGTCACGTCACACAGATCAACGTTTGTGGCCATGTAACTGCTATAAGTCAGAAGAAACATAAACTTAAGCTAATGAATATCATTTTCATTTATACAAAAAGTAACCTGAATGTGGCAGCATAAAAAACCGAGAATATATTGAAATTGTTTGCATAATTAGCCCCAAAAAGCGAAATAGAGAGCATTACAAAAGAGAAAAAACGGACAGTATCAATTTGCATTGTTGAATGATTTCGCTTCGATTTTGTCGAAAGTAACCAGCCAAGGAGTATTCCTAGAACAATAGTAAACTCACTCAAGTATCTGCAAAATTTTTACGTTATCATACTAATCATTGAAGTATCTTGAATTACAATTAGTCTTTTTCGAATGATATCACTGTGAAATAGAGAAGTCAAGGGTATAAAAACAGAATAAACTAAATATTGCAAGATAATGTTAGTTTCATTTCAAAAATTCTATTTCTCTTTTTCGTTGCATTTCTGTCTTATCAATTCTCATATTTCAAATTTTTTATTCTGTTTTCTCTTCTTTTAAAAATTTAATGTAAACTCTTCAGTTCAGTTCGAGGGTTAGAGAACTTTTTTTTACATTATAATAAAAATTGAGAAGTGGAAAGTGTACAGTTTGTCAAGTAATGAAAGGGTAAGGATATTTCTACCAATCAAAAATGGGCCAATTCTTGCTTGCGGTGCAGCATATAAGTATCGGAACATTTTTTCCAACAACTGCGTTCTTGGACCATAATTTCCGATAAGTGCCGATGCCAAAGTTGTCGGAAATCTATAAAAGTTATATGATATATCAACATAACTCGCCTTCAATGACCACAACGTCATCTCCTAAGCAATTATTTTTTGAAAATTGTTACATTATTTTGAGCAAACAGTGTCTCGATATTAATAACCCCTATGTTTAAAAAATTGAAAAGTGTAAAATAATACTTATTTTGATGTGTTCCATTGTGTATTATTCATTACTTCAACATTGTGAATAAAAGGTAAATACTACCTGAACAATATCACTGTCGTTATTCGATAAATAACTGATAATGTTAAGATAATAGCAACGAATGTGGCACCAATTACTGGTGCATTGTGTAACAATAATAAAATAATCGGAGCTACCTGAAAGAAATTTAAATTTCGCCTTGAATTATCTAAACTTGATTGATGCGGTTAAAAATTTCAGAATTTCAAGTACTTTTTTTTCATGATAAATGAATGAGAACATGTTTCTAGCCGTAGTGATAAACTTTCATATCTGAGATTTTTTATGGCAATGAAATTACCTCAAATTGAGCTAGTCGAGCGCTGTGAATTTTCCTTTCGTTTAATTAGAGTAATTAAAGAGATCAAATAAAATATACTGTATAGTGGCAATTGTACATATTCAATTAAGTAACAGATATTTATTAACAATTATTACCAGGCGGCATTAGCAATGCCCTTGTGTGTATCAGAAAATTGCATTGGATGAAAGGTAACTGAAAAATCTAAAAAAAGCTGTTCCTAGACAAGTATAATTTCGAAGTCTAACTATATAAAATTGTGTATCCAATGCAAGGTACCACATCCACGGCATACATTCATTGGGATAGAAGTTGCTTACAAAAAGCAACTGTCGCCAAATATCATCACTGTTGCAGCGTGAACCAAAAATTCCTGTAAACGCATAGTTTCTTCAGAATAAAACTTCTTTTCATGTTATCTACTCGTGATTTAAATGAAATCGGAAGCAACCAGGAAATTCCTTTTCAAAAAGGATTCTCTTTCATAGGCAGGGAAATGAAAAATCTACATGACTTCTTGGCGTAAAAAAATTAGACGTTTGAATTGTTAAAGTGTTTTTGAAGGCTTTACATAGAGAAAGAATAAGATTCTCAGGCTACCATAGTTAGACTAAAGCACAAATCCCGAAACTAATCCGGAAAATGAAATAGAGCTAACCATTTCGTTGAGACCACATCGGTCCGTCACCAGTATGTTGAAAAATGAAATAGATGATAAGGAATGTGATAAGATAAGCGGGCATCAAACGCATGAGACGATGTAACCAAAGCATAAGCCATCTACACGGTATGAAAGATACTTTTTCCTTTTTACGTTGTATGAGACGGAGATGCACTTTGTATGCTAATATGGTGCCAGATATAAGTAAAAAGGAATCAACAGAAAGTGATGAATTGAAAATAATTTGAGAAAGTTCTTCGTTTGTTTTCAGCATCCTCCATAGTTGTCGCACATTGCCAACGTATTCTAGTGAAAACAAATGTGCATGGCCAACTACTACCTGAAATTTTAAATTCAGACATAAAATTCATTCACGAAATTGATGAGATGAGAGGATTCAGATTCTATTTATCTAAGCTAATGTCACAC
This sequence comes from Setaria equina, assembly GCA_003012265.1. NCBI lineage: Eukaryota > Metazoa > Nematoda > Chromadorea > Rhabditida > Setariidae > Setaria > Setaria equina. The sequence goes on from PQVD01001257.1 coordinate 34,068, forward strand.
ATAATACAACAAATTCAGGATGGATTCAGTCTGTTACCTTTTGCAAATTTGGAAAATGCTAAAGCAGTAGTGGTGCAAACGTCGAAGAAATATATAGAAAAGTATAGGTGGATGAGTTAAATAATTAAGAAATAATGGTGGAATATGTATGAATATGCAACCAAAAATATACAAAATAATTTATTCACTTATACAAGAACAAAAAGTACTCATAATATTTAACGAAAATTTTCATTAGAAGAAAGGATTCAGGCTGCTCAATAGACATTCAATTCAGGTTGATTAGAAATATGATAATGAAATGTGCATAAAGGAATATGAGAAGTTTTACCCAAAAAGCGCTCAGTACTCGAATACCATGCAATGAATTTAAGTGTCGATTAGTGGGACGCATCAAATAATGATAAGTGGATCGTGCACTGAATGCCAGTATCTAAATTTTATCATTCTCAGCTATTAGATCATATAAGTTCTATCAGAAAAGTCATTGATTTAGCAGTAATAAAAAGTATGGAAAAGACTATGCGTATCGTGAATCACATCACAGTTGGTAATTTGAATTCCACTTTGATGTTTCCGTTTGCATCTTTTTCAAAAGCAAAATTGAAATTTAGAGGACGAAGTGATACAGTGACTAACGGTGCTGATAACGCAACTCGATTTCTTCAGTGTCCTTCGAACAGCAGGTGCACTTTTGTAGGTAAGAGCATGAGAAGGAGCATCCGTGTATATGAAACTACGTGCGTCATCTTGTACGAATGGTGTACGCGTGGACGATGCTTCTTCTGATCGAGTTGACGGTGCGCTTCTCGGTGGTTGCACTGTCACGTGGATACAACTTTTGGATGATTCTAAAAATTATTTGCAAAGTAAACTTATTTTATTTTCAATTTATTTCCTTTTTGTTTCAAACTCTTATTTCAAATTTAGAAGAACACCATGCGATTACCAGTTTGCATGGTGTCTACACACGTCATCATAGAGTTTAAAAAAAAAATGACTGAAATGCTCTCCTCTGTCTTTATGATATTGTGGCCCTCCTTTTCAAACTAAATTCAGAAGTATTCTTATCCAAAAAAAAAAATAGCACAAAAATAGCATGAGAATAATAAATATGAATATAATAACATAAATATTACCTGGCAAAGGAAATACATAATTCTGAGAATAATTATTATGAATAAATGTCATCATAGATGTTAGCGTCATAGAAAGAATAATTCATTAAATTGATTAGAATTTATAACAACAATTGCTGTTTTAACAGAATCAGGATATTTCTGCAATTACTAGTCTATAATATAAAGTACTGATGTAGTCATTGCTATCTTAGGCATTCCTAATCATTTATCACTATTTTAAATCCAAATATAAATACTACAAAACTTGAACTTTGATTATAATAATTTATGTTCATTTTCTCACTATTTTCATTATTCAAGAAAAGAAAAAAAAATTAGTTTAAAAGAAAAAGTTTTTTTCTGTAATTTTAATTGTACAGAATAATTGTTTATTATAATTTCTGACTTTTTAATAGTACTTTTAGTATATTTGTTTTCCAAACAGAAAGTTTTGGAAGTTAATAATTTACTTGCAGAATTATGTATTTCCTTTACCAGGTAATATTTATGTCTTAAGTTGTTATATTTACGATTACTACTTTCATGCTAATTTCTTTTTTTTTTTTTTTTTTTTTTTTTTTTTTTTTTTTTTTTTTTTTTTTTTGTTGATTTGTTTTTTTTTTTTTTAATATTTATAAATTAATGAGAAGTAATTATTAATTTTTTTTTTTTTTTTTTTTATTTTTACGATTTTTTTTTTTATTTTATTTTTTTTTTTTTTTTTTTTTTTTTTGGTTTCTTTACTATCCTTTTAGTTAGTAGAGGAATCTTTTTAGGTAGGAATATTTTTAAATTTAGCTGGAAAGGAGGTTATATAACAAAGACATAGGAGAGCTTTTAAATCATTTTTTTTTAAACAAATTGAACAAAATAATCTATTAGTGATCAGTTGTCATGTGTCAAACTCCTTTTTAAATTTTAAAAGTAGAAAGAGTCCGTAGATTCTGATGAAAGATAAATCGATGTAAAATAATTTTTCAAAAATTGAAGAAATCGAGAAATGAAGTGTTAAGCATGTCGTAAACAATCAGCTGAAATAGTCTTCCAAAACTTAGACGAGTGTAACCTTTGTTGACGGAATATTTTCGATTCCGTCGTTTGCGATAGATATCGGTCAGAGTGCCACATATCACCAGTAAGACAAGAAAACCGAGGATAGCAAAAACAGTCCACTGGAAGATGATACATTTTAGGCTCTATCATTTGTACATTTCAAAATTCATTCATTGAAATCTTGTGAAGCTTCATGTGGAAACCTGTGAAACTTCAAGTTTTTTGAAAAATGAATCGTTTTGTTTGAAACATTCAACAGTTGAATCGTTGGTAATCTGAATGGCAAAAATTTTCTTAAGAAGAAGGGATAAAATGGGAAGAGCTTCGTATACGTACTGTTCACTACAACGAGCCGGTAAGCACATTCCTGAAAATATCTTCATTTTCTATCTCTCATCAAATCTTTATCAAAACATTTGCATCAAACTGTCAAAGATTTAGATTCATGAGTGGCATGGAAATTCCGTTTTTATTAGTCTGAAGGTGAACCATAGAAGATGGGTATCTGATGCTGCTGCATTCCACGTGCTTCAACGTGAATATTTACTCGGCAGTACTGCACTGACTGATTTACGGCCATTGTTCCCGATATACTTAGACACTGATCATAAGCACCAAGCCAAAAAAATGGACCAGATGAATAGATACCAGCTGGAGGACGACCCCATGAATCCAGAACTTGTGATAAATGTTCTTGAAATTTTAAATGAACATCTGAAAAATATTGGTTTAAAATATTGAAGACCGAAAAACAACAATAAGCTGATCTCTATTTAATGCTTTCAATTCCAAGGTTTGCATTAGAAATCAAAGAGACAATATAAAAGATATGAAATGGATCAGAAATTAAATTTCAATTGAAATTAATCGTTACCCAGACATTGCTTTGTATGCGTTTGATTAAGACCTGTTAGACGGCAATATGTTGTCACTAGCAGCGCATTTGCAGCAGAGTCAATTAATTTAGCTAAATCTTTGAAACAAGCATCCATTCCACCTGAGTTTTGTATTTGATTGAGAGAGTTGAAAAATGAAGATAAGGAAAATGTTTTATGATAATCTGTGTTATCTACGATGAAATGAATGTTGTGCGATATTAAAATGCTAGGTAAACGTCATAGTGCTTTTGCCACTACTTAAAAATCATCAAAACAGAAAAAATAAAACAATACTTGCCACTTAATTCTATTGATTTTATAATGCTTTGGAACTGTTTAGTTTCGATCAGCGTCGAAATGGGCGAATTTTTAAGGAATTTTACCAGTTCCTCAACAATCTTTGTTTCTGGAACAATTTGACTTTTTGAAGAAATTTGAGAAATTTAAAATTCCCATGTCGGTAGAACCTTAACTAACAATTCGATCAGTGAATTTCTACCAGCCGCCAGTATTGGAATAGTAAGCGTTCAGAATTGCGTTTGTAAAGTTGGTGACATTACATGACATCAAAATCAAGCAAATTCCATTGATGACATTTCGTAGGAGGAAAAGGACGTCAAACTTTTTCCCAAAAGTTTTTACTTAGAATTAATCGTTTACTAGAAATATTTTATACTCATATAAAGTCTTTTTTTCCACAACAAAAAAAAAAAAAAAAAAAAAAAATGAAATTTTAATAGATGCCTTCATTAACCGGAGTTGTAGTGTCAACGCTCCTTTCAACAGTAGATTTAATGTGCTTCTCGAATGGTTCATCCATGTGAATGACTTCAATTGGTTGAATGAAAGTGTTGAGGAAATCGAAGAGAATAGTTTCAACTAGCAGAAAATCATCTCGTATCATTTCGAGATCAGCTGAAGAATTGCTAAATTCAACTCAACTATAAACTCATGAAAGTTTGCTTCGAGAAATAGCCTTGGCCTTGCCGCACTGTTCAGGTTAATTCATAGTAAGCTAGACCGTTCATGACTCCTTGTTGTTCTTTGGCAAACATACCACAGTATGATCACTGCTAGCTTAACTTACCATGCCATACTTTCACTAATCAAGCAAAATGAAGATTTAGATTTTGTAAAAATTCACACTTAATAAACTCAAAATTACCAGAATTTTAAGGCATTTAATCAAAGTCATAAATCCAGTGTACAAATTATTAAGCAAATGAAATATGAATAACTAGCTGTAAAACTAATTACAGTAATCAAAATGTGAAAATTAATACTATAAAACAATTTTGCTTTGCGATCTCCGCTCTTTCACGATAAACAGAAACAAAAAGTGAAAATTCGAGAAGATGGCTTGCCATGTACATTGTGAATGGTATATTCCGGAATCTGTAAAATAACTGCTTGACAACCAATGATTGAAATTATGATAAAGCATAAAGTGGAAAACATCGTGCGACACGAACAACCGCTTTGCATTTTAACATTTAATACAAAGAATAAGACTTCATGGATCACCGCATTTTTGTAATAATTTCTTGGAAAGGAAAACGCTCCTCAAATTGAACAGGTATTCTTTTCTTTCCTTTATCTACACCAGCTAATAGTAGTGAATTTTTTGATGCCATCTGACTCCGGAAATCTAATTCGGAAACTGGAAATAGAGTCATATCACTAGTTTAAATCTATCTCTCATCATTGTATGATCCGGACAAATTTTTGATCTATATCTTTCCATTAAATGATCCAAAGGTTTTAATTTCACCTCTTTCTCTGTGCTATACATTTCCAACCAATATATATCAGAAATGTCCTTTAACCTAAAAAATCCAATTTAGGTAAAACTAATAATTGTAGCTAAAATCCAGATACAGATTGCATTGCTTTCCTTTCGACCTAACCATAAAATCTATCAACTATTCTAGTTAAAGCATTCATCCGTTATAACTTCCTCGCCTTCCCTTCTCAGGACAATTATATATAATTGTAGGCTTGTTGGCTTTTTGCTTTCTTGGCTATAGCTATACTCGATCGAAAGAACTTTCTAGTATTTCTCAGTTTCCTTTTTACTCTGATGATTTTTTGGAATTTTTTTAAATTATTGGAAGAAGTCATAAATCTTGAAACATTAATTTGAGGTCTATTTAGGATTAGAAACTGTTTTAAAATCGGTATATCGATGTTCGTAACATTTTTTAAACTTTTTGGACACCACGGTCTTTCCGGATTAACGTAACATTGTCGTAACACTCCAGCAGTGATGGATAATTTGGCAGAATGAATTGATTGCTTGTTGTGTATTTCGTGTGTTAAATTCCGTTTTAAATATAAATAGATTCGGTTTTAACTTTGAAAATCAGATCTAATACTAATAAATATTAGTTATAAGGGATAATTTGAGCTGGTTACCGATCCATCGTTCAAGCGTTTGTTAGCTGGAATTTGAGAAACTGAAAAGTAATACAGTTATTGTTACATTGTGACTATTTCAGGGAACGGTTAAAATAAGTATGAGGCAGCAAACTGGAACGAGTATATTTCGGCAAGGCACTTCAACTGTTAGCATCGGTTGTTTCTGTTTTTTTTTTTTTTTTTTTCGAAAATTTGAGTTCTATGATAAATTAGCACAGCTTGTTCTTGTAATCGCAAAAAAAAAAAAGATTTCCGTGAAAGATATTGGCAATTATGATTTAATTATGGAATTTCTGGATCTAAGCATACAGAAAACAGAACCTTTCTAGAAAACATACTGAATAACTGATACTTCCTTCCATAAGTTAGGCAGAAAATGAAAAGGAAGCTTTCAGAAATGGGTAACAGCATATCAGGGGTTCTCAATTAGATTACGGAATAAATTGAATGATTATGATCCACTTAAACTTCTCCAGGGTCATCAGAATCCTTCACTATGAGACTGGCAATATTTCTTCTTGTTATTTATTATAACTTTGATTCATCGTCTTCAGAGTTTTTCTATCAATACTAATGTGCTAATCAAACAACAAGTTCACTTCTAACTTCTACTACTGACACTAAACTTACTGGTATCATGTACTAACTGTATCATTGAGTTGAATTCCGGACTGTTAAAGGAGCTAACATGAACTGTTTGGAACAAATAAAAATCTGAAAGTAATTTATCATCAAATTTTCAGCGGAAAGTAACGGACGAACGGACACTGACGGATCAAGAGGTTGGAAAATGGTACAGAAAGCGCTTCCACGTATTGTACATTACGGTCAAGTTGAGGGTATACTGCAGAAACCCATTGATTTCGTACGTGACATTTTATTTCGAAAATATGAAAACTAATTTGTTGATCAGAGATCAGAAATGATGATCATGAAAATCCAAAATTCAAAATTCTTCAATCGAAACCTACAGAGCACTAAATCACTTTACTTAGTCTTTAGACTTACCAATTTTCTAAGGAAGTAATTACAGCAGTCGAAATCCTTCTATAATATGTCCAATGTTGTGTTACAAGCACAAGTAGCTGCTGATGTTTCTGATCATCGCTCAACAGATAAAGTGAATATACCCAGTAATGATATAACTATTATGCATGAAGCAATACCGTTTCTTCCGGTTCCGGTTGCCCTAATTTGCCTCTTCTTCAATGTCATCATCCCCGGGTCAGGTAAGTTGCGAAAAATTGTTTTAAGGTAATTCACTGCTAGGGGTATCGTGAATGCTTTAGACACGAAATGATCACCATAGTGAGGGCTATTCCTAATTATTATTCAGGGACAATCTTATGTGGAATCAGTGCATTGTGTATGGGACAGCCAAGAGTAAATTTTAAAGAAGGTCGTAAACTGGTTACACTGTTTGTTAATTTTTTGGTTGGTATTAGTCAATTCTTCACGATAACATTTCTTTTCGTTGGATGGTTCTGGTCAATCGCATGGGGTGGTTTAATCATTATCCATTCAAGTAAAATTTCTTTTTTAATTTATCATTAATCCATGCATTCTCAGTTTCTCATAAAAAATTAGTGATCATAATGAAACAATAATTGTAGGAACAATCGTAATTTTGACGTAATCACAATTTTATACAATTTGGTCATGATCTAAATATTTGAAAGCTTCGATTCGAATAATACTGTCTGTAGAAATGGAAGGAATTTGGAATTTTTGCACAAAAGATATATTTGCAGTGCAGTACCGTGCAGCACTGGTACAACGAAGACAAGAAGCAGTAGCAACAGCGGCAATAGAAGCACTTACTAAAGATTCTATATTGCATAGACGAGATGTAAAGAAGCTTGTCGAAGCTCATCAGATGGTTAGTGGAGAGAAACGATGAATTTCAAACAAATTTCCCAACTGAATGAGTCAAATAGATCATAACTACTTTGAACTTATACGTCCATTTCAAATTGGTCAGTTATTATCATTAGTTCCTGCGTTATTTTAATACCATAACATAGGAGAAAGGATGAAGCAAGTAATCTGTCTTTCTCTTTTTACCACAACTTCCGCAGGAAATCTCACATAAGATATTCAGAAACTCGAATTATTCGAAATGTTATGTTTTGTAAACTTTCTGAATCGATTTGCTAATCAGATGTAATTGGCCTAACGGTTGATCTTTAGAAGTTTACTCTTATCACTTATGGAGACACTTATCCTTACCGCAAATAATCATCCGCATTTTTCACTTGCTATCCATTCGCTAATCGAAGTGATCACAAAACAATAACTAATCAGACAAGTTGGGCTTCATAATATGCATAATACGCTGCAAATGTCTGTTTTCAAAACAGTACATTTTTATAATTAATATTCAATAAAAACAATTAGTACGGAAAAAGAACCTTCCAACTACTAATTTTACCAACAACGGGAACTTGCCTCCTAATTGAGATTCACTGCTAGGTGTCCTTTAGCTTCTTAGCCATCTAAAGCTTACATTAGATCCAGTCCTTACCTATATAACAAAGCAGCATGAAAGAGTTAGACGAATAATAAGGTATAATTTCTTAATCTTCAAAACCATCTCACCTTATAAATCCACTCCATAATAGTAATAATTCCACTCCCTTAATCAATAGCCTTTTTAAGAGTACCATTTGCCAGATATCTGGTCCATTATATATCATGGTACACTAAAATGCGAACTAAACTCAATATTTAGCCAAATTCCACAACCTTAATCAAAAACAGAGCGAACATTACGATATAACTAGTATGAGAATGTTAATATTAAAAAAGAAACTAGCATCACAGAAACAGTTAAATGAACAAAACTCCATGATTTGAAAAATGACTTGGCACTATACAAGATCCATAAGTAGTTTAAGTTCAGGCCAAATTTTCAGTTTTTTTTTTTTCAAATCAACGATAAAATTCCTTCATAATAATCTTGCGATCAGCAAAGCATAAATACGGTTTCAGGAAAACAACAGGACGAAGATATCAATGTTCAGAAAAAAACTGTTAATTAATGACAAGTACTCCCCATATATAGTATTGTTGTGATTACTCTAAAGATTATCTTTGATTAAATCGCCCCTAAATGCCATGCACAATTCTAAGAAAAAAAAAAAAACAATTTAAAATGATTACTATGAGCTCCCGACATATCGCTCAAAGAGTTGCGCTTTCTTCCTTTCTAGAATAAGATTTTCGATTTCTTTTTGTGAAGGAACAACAACATGTTGAACGAACGTTTTCTTCCCGTCATCATCTATCAACACAGACTGCTTCGTGTCGATATCATCCTCGTCAGATTCCTGCAAAATGCTAGTTAACAGTACTTTTAGTGACAACAAGATGCAGCATTAAACAAAATTTCGAGACAAAAGAGTCGCAAAATAAAAAATATATATTTTAAAGTAAAATACGTTGCATTCAAAGTTTTTTGTATTTCTTTAGTTACAGATATAACTTACATCATCAATTTTGTATATATCAATGTCTTCTTCCATTATTTTCTTTGCTTTCAGTGTGTCCTTATTCTCTTTCCATTCCTGGAATCCCCTTTTTTTTTTCTTTTTTTTTGCAGAATCTCGCATATTGAAGGCTAAATGTAAACCAAAAGAGCTAATGGAAGTAGCAGAAAAGTTCAAGACCTTCTCGATTTGCAAACGAGCCTTGATTTCAGCATCCATTTCTAACGGTATCAGCAAACCATCATCGTCATCCATATAACCATAGTAATCCGCATCCAAAAATTTGATTAATTCCATACGATTTTTTCGTGATTCATCAATTCCAACTTTTTCGAAAAGCTCCCGAACACCAGGCAGATCTTTCGCAGCTCCAAAATATTTGTAACCTTTACTACCCACTACCTCACGTCCATCTCGATCCAGTTCCCTGGGGGCAACCTTCCTGAAAACATGATAAAAATTGTGGTATCTCTTTGAATTCTTTTTCCAAATCTGAATAAGGGAATAAAAAAATCACACCAGATATGCATTTGCAAAATACATAAATTTCATAAATTTACCTATAATCTTGACCACCGAGCTCCTTAATCCTTGTTTCCCAAGCGTACTTTACTCGCAGCAACTTGTTTATTTCATCATTTAAATCCCGAATTTTGAATTCACCCAAGCCAGGATTTTGTATTAGAGCTATTTTCTTAGCAATTTCCATCGTCACTTGTTTTCTATATCTTTCTGCATCATCTGCAAAAGCAAATAAAATATGATTAACAAAATTACAGCTGCTTGTTTCTTCCAGTAACTTCCATGATACATACTTAATGTGTTGCATTCATTTACATCATTTGGTCGTTTTGCAACCGGGCCTTTTTCCTCTTCTTCTTTCATTCTACGCCATCTGGCTAAAGCAGTCATCGCTTTCTCTGCATTTCGAGCCTTAAACACAATTCACCAGCTAATACCCAGTCCTGAGACTTACAGATTTCCATAAAATGAATAGAAAGACGTTGATTTATATTTTCCCTTAACATTCTCAAGAATAATTCATTTTTAAGATTGAATTTTAAAATTAATTTATTAAGATGCAAAAGAAAATGACAATCTACTCTCATATATCATAGATACAAGGAAAATATTTGTAAAGATTAAGCAAAATAATTGAAACAGTTTTTCGTAGTACTGTTAAAGATTTGTAAAGAAAACACCCACCATGTCGAATAAGAATACGATTAGCTCAAATATGGCCTGAAAAATATTTATGAATCTTTTCAGAAATAACATATCCACGAAAACATCTAGCAATTCTACCGATAACCTCAAACAAACTGAAGTTACGCTATGACCAAAGCAAACAGCCGAATGTGCTGAACAGAACAAACTGTTATTCTAAGATTGATTCATCACTCATTAAGTCACGACTTAAAACAGTCTTCTACCCCGTCTCGTAATACCTGGATAACCATTAAACTGAGCAAACCCTCCCCAAAAAAAAAAAAACACTAGTTAATTCAATTAAGCTATGAAAGAATTACCCAGGTTAAAGTCGCTTGATCACCTTTCCTACTACAGACAAGGTCGTAGCCGAAGTCTAGTGATCTATGTAACAAAAGACCATATGTCCCCAAAATTGGAAAAATAATACTGGAAAGATATCTTTAGAAATTTATTGTGTTGACAGTACTTAATTGGAAAGTTTTTAAAAACAACAACCACCTCGAAATGTTTTATTTCAGAAAATTTAATCGAAATACTTCAGGCAAACTTCTGCAGAAACAGAAATTTCTGGCCTTAGGCAAAATTTAAGACAGGAGTTGCACTGAAAATGGGAACATGAGACAGGCTTACCATAAAACAGTCTATCTAAAAATAACCAGAAATTAAATCGTAGCTTTAAAATCGCTCTCAGTCGAAAGACTGCCGTGAAGGGATCCCTATGAAAAGGATTCTACATTGAATAACTGGTCATGTTCCACACTGGATGGAAAAGAATGAAAATTTTGATAAAAAGGAATTATCACTTCTGTTTACCAATATGCAGATAATAACTGGAGTTTTTAACTCAAATATTTGAACGTGTGAAATACAAGACGGTGAATCAAATTTTATATAAACCGTACAATTAATCAATTTAAATAAAAATAGGACAATTTTTAAAACATCCAACTTCTTAGCCTGAAAATTAAAGTAATAATGATAACGTTACCCAAAATTTTCAGAAAATAGCATCCCGGAAATGAAGAATCACACCTGGATCATTTGGTTCATAGGAACATGAATAATCACATGCACAAGCCGTTTTCCCAGAATCAGTTATTCCGACAATTGCATTCATTTATTTCGTCTACCCTTTCATAAAAGCCTTTACAGAAAGGGATGAGTAAGTGATTAATGAACTTACGATATTGAATCACAAAATACGAAACCCGAAAATGTGTCTGAGGTGAATTACTTAATATTTTAGTTAGGCTTACACAATTTCGTAGAAATGAGATGCAAAAAAAACACACACACACACATGTTGATGAGAAACAATAACAGAGTGAATGTACAAACAATTCTCCAGTATCTTCTTTTTATTTACTCAACGCTCCATTTGATCAGCAGGAGTGTCCGCATCTTCCTCGTTGTAAATATTATCAGCCATCTGCCAAATCTGCATAATATTATCTTCTGATACAGAACATACAACCCATGGCTCGTTGGGATTCCAAGAGAAATCTGAGATCTAAAAAAATTATTTCAAGGAAATAGACAAAATAAGTGTTATTGAATCAATTATAAAAAGAAAAAAAAAAAAAGAAAAAAGAAAAAAAAAAAAAAAAAAAAAAAAGAAATTAAATAAATTAAAAAAAAAAAAAAAAAAAAAGAAAAAAAAAAACAGCTCTTATTTACACCTCATGTCAACTGCTTGCCAGTTTTAAAAATAGCTCTACAGGATTTAATAATTGTTTTATTATTAGATCCCCGGATTAACTAGAAGCATAGTCAAGATAGGGACCCGTTAAAATAAAAGAATCAAAGCCTTAAATCAAACATAGTGGATAAGTTATTTAATATCATGCATGGAATGACTTTAATTAATCTTTTCTTAACAATAAATAATTGAAAATGCACAAAAACAAAACATTGCCAAGCCAACTTGAATTGCTGCACCAATAATCCAAACCAAAACATAGAGAAGTACATGAGTTTCTACAATAATAAAACAAAAAAAATCAACAATTCTAGAAACAGTAAGGAACTGGTCCCACTTATGTTATGTACCTTGGCTGTGTGTCCGCCATGTATGAATAGCAGTTCAGCAGGACCATCCTCAGCATCTTCCGGTGACTGTTCCTCACCGATCTTACTTAAATCCCAAACATGTAGTCGTCGATCTGTACCGGACGATGCCAAAATTGTTTCATTGTGAGGTGACCACTGAACTTGGAAAATCTCGTCTTTGTGTGACTCGAATGAATGCAGTTTCAATTTCAGATTTCGCAGATCCCATAAAGCTACTGTCTAGAAAAGGAAAAATCAATAGATAATGATATAAAGGTTCAAATCAATTTTAGGAATCATTCCATATGGATTTAACATCAAAATGCGGCTATATTAAATGAATAAGCAATTTTAGCATATAAGTATCTAAGGCATCATTCCAATAAGTAAAAAAAAAAAAACCCCTAAGTAAGAATCGAGCCAATACCTTATCAGCTGAGCCAGTCGCCAATATAAATTCTGAATATGGATTGAAAGACAAGCAGTTTACTTCAGCCGAATGAGCATCAACAGTGTGGTTCGGCTTATTTGAACTGTTTGTGCGGGTATCCCATATCATCAGCTTACGATCATCACCCACTGAACCAAATACCGCCTCATGCAACACATGCCACGCAACATCCTCGACAACTGCATTGTGTCCGTTGAAAATCTAAAGCTACAAGAACAATGTACATCTTTCGAGCTGCATTTTATCGAGATATGGAAAAAATGAATCATGTTCCCCGGTAATATCAAAAAGCTATACACATTATGAAGGTTTATACGTAATTTAGTTGAAGTTTAAAAAATGAATTATGTAATAAGTATCACCTATCCTTTCCCTGACACGGGAACATCACTAAAAATTAAGAAACTCAGCACTCAAATAAAAACCCTAAATCATTTCTATAAATCAATTAAGGCTCAAATCTTTCCTAACAGTCTAATTACAAAAAATCGCATACTGTTTTTGCATCAAGAAAGCTTGACTGGGCAGTAGCTGCTTGAACATCCCACAAGCATACAGTCATATCATCCGAAGCAGAAAGCAAATGACCAGGCAGATTTGGATTCCATGATAAACCATAACCTCAAAAACAAAAAATATTTTCATGCAGATTGAAACAAAACCAAAGATAGAGAAATACGCACTAAAAAAAAAAAAAAGGAAAAAAAACATGAAGATAAGCAACAAACCTTCTTTTGTATGTCCACGTAAACGCAACTGCGGCTTACAAATATTATCAGCAGGATTCGGTACAGACGGATGTTTCGTATAATCAAAGATAAAAACCTGAACAATAGTAGAATCATCAAAGGTGAAAAACAAAGGCAACTACAAGGCCAGTACTGTGCAAATCCAATAATGTGACAAAAAAAAAGTTGCATTATAAGTTACAAGAAATTATCGAGAAACGCTAAAAGGAAAACAACGGAAGCTAACAAAATAAAAGAAAATGCGTTAGAAGGGCATTAAAAAAAAAAACACCTCACTGTTTGGCGATTTGGTAGCCAGCAAAACTGGGTTCTGTGGCATATAGCGTGCACGATTCACTTCACCTTCATGGTTCATTTTAATTTCAACATCAATTTTGCCCGTTATCGAACCAAAACCACCAAATTCTGCAGACCAAATTTATAAACCAATTATTGTCAGGGAAAGAAGTGGTGATAGTCCACTGTTTCTTATCCTTAATATCGCAATATCGTGAACATAGAACTCTAACTGAGGAAATTTAAAAAGCACCTCCTTTTTCTGTATCATATTTCGAAGCATCAAACTGTGCATCATCAGTTGGCAGCAACAGTTTCGCTATAACCAAATGATTTTGTTCATCTGAAGTATGGGTACCTAGGATAAGGCGATGAGTGGTGTAGTCGCTTCCTTCCAGTCTACAAAATAATATTAAAAGTTCGACTGTCAGAGAAAGAAGTAGTGATAGTCCACTGTTTCTTATCCTTAATGTCGAAAAGTATGACTAAAAACTTTACCTTTGGACATCAGGAAGCCACTGTACTGTCAAGCTTGGCCATTCCAGTGCATGGGTCATCACCTTTAAAAAAATATAAGGGATTTTGGTCATTTCATAACTTAAAAATACCTGATAAAAATTGACAGAGATAAGCGATTAAAGAATTATATCATACCATATCATAGAGGAAAGGTGTATTTTTCTTCCATATCTTATATTCCTCATTGATAAGTCGTTCTTCGTAACCTTCTTCTGCCATTTGCCTTGAAACAATGAATAGTCCTAAATGGGCAAGAATAACCCTGCTATTTAATAAACAAGCATCAAAAATAAGCTGTATTCAGTCCACAGTGCTTTATCGCAGAACAAAATGCAATGGAGACGAGGGAATGTCAATATAAAAGCCTAACACACAAAATGAACCATACTGAAAAGAACAAATTGCTCCAAAACGTAAGAGCAGGAAATCTCTACGTTATTTGTTGCTATAAGTCGAATATATATACAAGCAGGAAAGAAGAATATGGGGACGGGACAGAACAGATTTTCGGATGTGGAATAGTAATTCCGAAGAGCATAACAATCCGACATGTATCCATGGCAAAACAACTAATCTGTTTAAATGAATTTGAAAAGTGTTTCAACTGCCACAGTACTGGTGTAAATCTAATCTCTCGGACGTTGTCACCACGGACAGCTATAAGCTTATCAGTTTCCATCCTTATCTCTTCTTTTTATCCTACTTTTTCCACGAGATCTAATCAATCATAATTTCATAGTCATTTTAATTAATCTCTTCACATGGTACACGAACTTAGCGCACACTGTTTACATGTTTAAACAATCTAACACATTGTCAGGCAGTATAATGCCATGAAAAAAAAACACACAAAACTCTAGGGTTGAATCACCTGACCTCCTTATATATACCAATCCCGCCAAAAGTGACGAATAGATTTTCGAAAGCATTAAACTTCGTGCAATCAATAAATGAAATACCCTAGCGATAGGAAGCTGATATGAAAATCTCACATCCCATGCCATTTTTGTATGTTGCCACAGGATGCTATCAATGCTTTTATGGACAAATGTCCACTGATAAAGTGTTGCAGTAGATTGTATGATAAGGAATGATCTTTTCATCACTGATAACAATTCTTTGTATTTTGTGGAATGTTGAAAAATATTTGTTTAAATCATTTTATATTTGGTCTACGAGGAGATTAATATATAAATTGTTTCAGTTTGTACATCTTGAAAGTATTTCCAAGTGAAATTGTTTCAGTTTGTATATCTTAAAAGTATTTTCAAGTGGTTTTTTCATCAACAGTAGTCTTCTCTTTATAGCAATAATTAAAAAATCATTTATGTCTAATCAATCTTAAATAACGGCATTTTTTACAATTTCTTCTTGCACTGTTGTGCTTCTTAACTCACTTCCCTCCGACAACCAGTAATTTAAATTTCGTGATAGTATTCAGAAACCTCAGACAAGAAATTACAGATGAAATACGGTCGACAGTGAAGGGAATTCTATAACTATAACGAAAAATGTCAAGAATAAGAATTGCTCATCCATTTTAAAATTAATTGCTATTTTAAAACTTTTTTTTTCATTTCCATTATTAGTGCTTTTTCATAACTGCAATAAATATACCTAGCAAATGTATTTCACACATCACGTTACTACTTTCGACTTTCACGTGGGACATTCATTTTTTGTTTGTTATTATTCATGCGTTGTTTAAGAAGTCATTGATCAATCATCATGATATACTTCACGTGTCAAAAGAATTTTTTTTATATAAGGATTAAAATAATTTTGTGAAACATGAGATGAATTTGCAACAAACAATTACGTCAATGTTCAATAATCGCTTACTACTTGTTATTGGCAACAATTCACAATTAATATAAAGCATTAATTTCAATTTAGTATTGTGAGTGAAATATTGTGTATAATTAAGAGGGTTACTTTTACAAAACATGTTAAGCATAATGCTATACATGGGAGGCGAGGGTAGTGGCTCGATCAGATAGTTAAATAAATATTTGATTCTAATTTGAAAATCTAGCTTGGTAATTTAGTCTTATCTGAAATGTCTATGGGAAATGAATAATTAAATGGAAGGCAAATAAGATAGATTTAAGGTAACTGCATTGTTTTGAGCATTATTTTTAAAACCACCGCCAACTACAAGTCGTTGTTCGTTCAACGAATTGCTCACCAAATAAGGCAAATAATTAGTTGTAGGCTGAAAAATGAGCAAGTTAAAAAAACAGCAACACGGCAAAACGGATTTCAAAATCAAAAAATTTTAAAGAATCGAAAGTTCAACTTATAATGGAACTGCTTGGCCATTATTACTTCATTCTATGAGAATATTTTCATTTGAAATAATTTTGAATCATGTAAGTGAAAACCAAGACATAATATCTACCTGTTTAATAGTTGACTGGACAAATGGAACACGGAAAGTATAACTATTAAAATAATCATGCTGCAGTAATTCACTACATGACCATCGTTTTTCCGGATTTATATCCAAACATTTCTAAACTTTCATTTTGTTAGAAATTATAGAAAAGTCTTCTTTGATATCAAAATATTTCATACCTGTCAATTTCTTTGATTTAGATACTGACAATTTCTCTAAATTCTTGAACTTATCTTTTCCTTCAGATCAAAAAATTTCTGTATTTTCAAAAATTCCGCTTTAAAGATCTTTGTAAATATTCACATATAGAAAATCAACAATTATGGAAGAAGTTTTTAGTTTTGTTGCCAAATCTTCACATACAACAGGTTCCGGGTTCGAAAGACCATAAAAATATAAGTTCGATCGAAAAAGTACTTGACGTCGTGGTCGAAATTCTCCTGCGATCAGAAATTAGTAGTGGTAATTTTAGGAGAAAAGTTTTGATTTTTTATCAATGTAAAAGATAGCATAACTTTCTTGATCGATTGACCTGGGCTTTTAAAAGATTCAAATGTGTTGGTTTGTTTAGTCCATAGATTACAATAATGATAGGTAGCTTTTGTGACTGATAACGTTATTGTTTCTATTATTTCCCAGTTTTTTTAAAAATAAACGGAGCGGAATGAGTACCTAACGTTTTCCTAATTAAGTAAAGTTGGTCTATGTCGGAACGACCAGGCCAAAGTGCTTCACCGGTGACCATTTCAGCGAGTACACAGCCGATAGCCCAAATATCTACTGGCGGTCCGTATCGTACATCACCTATTAGCAACTCTGCAACATTTCAAATGATTAGTATCAGTAAGAAAGAATCCTCTGAACTGAACTTAGAAATGATTTATAGATAAAGGAAAAGCGAGAGAGAACTGAGATGAGACGGTGAAAACATTTCATAAATACTAGTGGAGGAATTTCGTTGAAATTCTTTCCGAGATCGGAAGCACCGTCTATCAAGTAAGCAGGGTGGATCAGGAATGCAAGTACTGAAAACTATTGGTGAGCTGATAATCGATCATATTCTTTTGACTAAATACGACTGATTATCACTTTCCCTAAGAAGTACCGGTTTTCCAAATATAAAAAGAAATGAAACTGAGGGATAAAGTAATTAACATATCTGGGCTTCTGTACCATCGAGTAGCCACGTAATCAGTGTAGAAATCATCCGTATCTAAACAATTTCTTTATTTTAACTCATTTTACTTCAAAAACACCAGTTTTAACCCTCACATTTAGTTTGTTAAATGTCCTTACACAATCAGAAGTCTATAGCATATTCGCATGCTCTGGAAACGTTTTGAAATTTCAAGAAATTTTCTCAGCCAAGTTAAGAATTAACATAAATAATGAAGGAAGGTGGTGAGAAAATGAATATTTAAAATATTGTGACACAAAAATATTTGTCAAATAACTAGCTTTTTGAAGATAAATAAAAATTTTCAAGAAGATTAAGTGTAACTTACTTTATTAGTAAATTAGAAAAAGAAATAACCGAACTATTTTCATTCTTACTTATTAATCGAGCAAAACCAAAATCTGCCAATTTCACGGTATCATTTCTTGTCAGTAAAATATTTTCTGGCTTTATATCACGATGAATGCAACTACGGACATGGCAGTATTCTACTGCTTTCAGTAGCTGATAGACTGTTTTTCTGATAAAAGCTTTTGGACATCTGCAATATTTCTTGACTTTCATTTTCATATACGAACTATTATTCATCCGCTTTTAAACTTTTTAACTTTAAACAAAAGCAGAATTGAGCCTAGGACTTATTTCACACAGTGAATAATTACTTTGCAAGAATATTCATAATTTTTTTAATGGTTTATTGATTGAATTTGTGTTAACAAATAGTTCATCCTTTATAATACATGAAACAAAGCCAAGAACTTTCACCCTAGTTCCTCATTTATGAATAGTGTGGTCAATTATTTTGTAATCATATATATTTTTCTATTTAATTTAATTTACTCTTAAAAATATCTGCAGTTTTGCTATGCAATATAATGAAATAGTTTTTATAAGATAATGAATGTTTAACAGTTATGTCAAACCTGAAGAAGAGATAAAATTTCAGATCAAATAACCCTGGTTAATAATTTTTTAACTTTCTTGGCTTTTACACAGATAAAAGGACAGGTGTTCATCTATCAGCTGATCAGCTTTAGACTCATTAAAGTGAAACAAACCCTTTGGGATGCCTTTCTAACTCGTTTAAAACGGTCCTTTCACAATGCTCGAAAACCAAATGCAACTTCCGATTTCTTTCGAAAACTTCAATTAGATTAATCAAATTTGGATGTTTCAGTCGCTGCAAATAATTAAAGGAAATTAGAAAGCCTTCAAGAGTTAACTCTACATTTGTTGATATCATAGAAATTGTTATATTCCAACAACTGGTATTTACTTTTAACATTCGAATTTCACGCAGAGCAATTTTTTTTGTTGCTGGATTATCCACCGTTTCAATGAACTTTTTAATTGCGACAACCTAAAAAATATTATAGATTACCTGTTAGAGTAGCACACCTCACTTATCAATTGTTATCAGACTTATTTCATATATGTTATCCTTTACATTACATGACATTTGGTACCTGCATAGTTTTCGTACATCTCATCAAAATTTAAAGAAATTAGAGAAAAAGCAAAAAAAAAAAGTGGAAGATTGATTATTGAATATTTGAATAGTTAATGAATAACACTTAAAATTTGTATCTAAGTGTAGTTCCTTGGAATACATCAATTTAAGATTACCTGTGTCAGGTTAAACAAAAAGGAAAAAGTAATCCTACCGTTTAATATTTCACTTCATTGCACAAAGAAGCATTAAATATTTTCATATGAAAATGCAATGAAAAAAGATAAAAACTTAACTGTCCTGTTTGTTTATTGCGATATTTATACACAATCCCATAGGAACCTTCGCCAATTTTTTCCAATTTTTTATATTTGTCCATCTATAGATATTGCTTCGTTTAGCTTTACTGAACATATTTGTGTTCGGTTGAAATTAATTAACAATTACAATTAACAAGTCCTTTTTTTGAAGGTAAATTAAAAGAAAGTTTTATCCTCCAGTCAAAGTGTTAAATATGTGAAGGAAAAAGAGATGAAATTGAAACAGAAATGGAACAACATCCAAGCAGATATAATGTATTGACAAGTAGAAATTTTAGAAATTCTAACTGAGCATAACTTATTCTAGCAACAGAACAATATTGATATTGAAAGAAAAAAACAGAAGGAATTTCTTTATCAATTTCATTTAAATCTACGTAAAAACTTAAACTTATTTTTTAAAAAAAAAGAAGAAAAGCATAAAATTAATTATGTTTTCGCAAGTATTTTTTATTACAAGTTCATTTTATTTTCTGTTGAATAACTGCAATAATTTAATATAATTCGTTCCCAACTGAATAACTGCAATAACTTCAATTCACGTTGATATTTGATTTTAAGTTTATTAAAGTTGTATTATTGGAATGATAGAACCTAAATAAATGCAAAACGTATTTAATAATTTTGTCCTCTAACTTTGACAATAAAGTTAAGTGTAAATTTTCAACTGTCATCAACTAATTTCTTTTAATTAATTCAGTGATTTGGAAAAGTATATTGGTGCCACAATTATGCCACAATGAATATTTATTTCCGGTTCGGTTATTACTTAATTGGTAATAAAGTAAATTACAAGAAGAATACTAGAACATGGAAAACTTGAATACTAATCAATGGAATAGATTTCAAGAAAATATTGAAATTCGGTCACGTTTTTAGAGTTACTAGAAAGTATTAATAGAGTTACCAGGAAGTATTAATTTCCGATAAGTTGATTCGAAAATGTCAAATATGGTGACTAATACATGAGAAAATGAAGTTTTAGCTAAACATGCCTTGCTTCTGCAGTTTTAAACTCAAGGACTGCTAAGTCTGAACTCATTTTCGAATCCCATGAGGATATCAAAAATCTATCGCTAAAAGATATTTTATGTTGGCAATTCAGGATATTGCTAAAAAATAATACTGATTCATTATCAGATTGTCATAGCAACCGTCTATTTATTCATTTACTTTTGCCATACTTTCAGGTTGTTAACCTAATTAAAGCTAGTTAGATTTTTATAGCTAATCATTTATACAACTTAATTCTTGCAAACTTATTTTTAGCACTCTGTAATAACCATAACTTACATGGAATTTTCATTTGATACTTTCAATAATGGAATTACAATCAACTGAGGAATAAATTAAATCAAAATGTACTTAATGAATGAAAGGAAGAAAAATGAAGATAATTAGGGAATTTGAAAAAGGACTGAAATTATCATTCCAGATTCTGAAGAGCAGGCTATTTTATTGAGATAAAAGAAGAGGTAATAGTTGAAATTTTGAATAAAATCAAACCACTTACATTGTGATATGTGCCGGAAAATTTTCAAAATTCGACAGATGGAAGTAACTTACACTGAAGATTTTTGTCATGTTTTGAAGTCAATGACTCTTGCCAAGAAGTTCACATTTCCTACTTATTTCAGTTTTGCTATTGTTGTAGGAGGACATTTCATTCTTTTGTTGCTTACAGGAGAAATACAAGAAAAATTGAAACGAAGAAATTTTGAGTTATTCCGCTAACTTCTTTTTTTTTTGAATTTCAATTGATAAAAATGATTCAAAATCCTCCAGGCAATTCTTCCAGAATTTTTTACACTTAAATTAAGAATAATACAAGTTTCAAAAATTTTCCAAGTTCTTGAAACTTTTCCGACCTAGCAACAACTATCAAATATTTGTAATGCTGCCAAGCATCATTAGTTACTGATACACAACTTATCTAAGCATTAATTCATGTCACAGTTTTTTTAGTTTTGTCTCCCATTCTTGATATTACATTGTTTAGCAACATATGAAACGGAGTTTAATTTCTTCTGAAATCCATTAATTATTCGAGCAAGATAATTCAAATTTTAAATACCTTTTGTTTAGAAACTTTTTAGCACAGAACAAAAGTTAATCAAAGAATTATATTTATAACTCGATGATCAATGAATGAAAAAAAAATTTTTGTACCAAATAAATAAGTGGATTGAAATAACAAGCAAATATATGAATGGTGTAATGAAAGCGTGACATTTATACAATAATTTAAAAAAAAAAGGGTGATCACTGGAAACTGATAATAGTCTGAACGATAATCTTCAATGATAAATGATATTAACAGTTCGCCTTTTTTCTACAGCCAATTAATCAAAACCTTTTGTCTTTCATAACTAATCAACATTCAGGAACATCCAATGAATAGAATTTTATAGAAATCAAAAAGCATGTTTTATACATCATTCAAAATAAAAAAAAAAAAAGAAAAACACATCTGTGCACACTTTCTAAAAAAGAAATATTTTTGATTAGTCCCTTATAAACATAAAAATAAGAAGTTATGGCAATTAATAATTAGTTGACAAATTATTCATTATTTAGTGCAAAATAATATCCGAAACAATTGTTCGTCTATCACTAAGCAAATGGATGCTACTATATTAGTGAAATGCAATAACATCCGAAACATGGAAGGATATTGTTTTCTTATCACTTATCCTTTATCAGTATCTCAAAGTTCATCCTTCGAAACAGAGATTATAGCAATTTCCAGTAAAATTTGTTAGTGCAATAAAATTTCATAGTGATGTTTAAAATGGCTACTTAAAAATCAAAATGCAATCTATAGAAAGCAGATTTACTTACTTCTCGGGATCAACAGGATTACAAATAAAGCGGTGATAAATGTTCGTTTTAAATTCTTTAACACCATAAATTAGGGAGAATAAAATGGTAATAACGAGAGAATGAATTCCCGAGATAGGTTAGATTTCACGTTTCTTTCTTTAAATTATCTAACAAATTTTGAACTTCCGAACTTTCTAAACTTTCCAAGAATTGTCTTTTTTTCAAGGTCTTGATTTGATTTAAATTTATTTATAATAGAGAATGGTTACGCAGATCGAACGAATGAATCATATGCATTTATATTTTCAATTAGCTTGGCATGTTATTTTTCATATTAATCACTGCTTAATCTTTTTCGTCTTAATCTAACCCATTATACTGAAACAACTGTCAGCTAGTTTCATATTCTACAGAAATGTTAAAAATTGCCAACTACAAGAATTTCAATTATACATAGAATTTTCCCAGCGCTGTAGATATTTCGAAATGAATGCGATAATTTGGTCGGTGTATTTTTCATTCCAAATTATCCGCCTTTTAATATCTGTTCGAATATGAGATATGATTGATTTTACCTTACCTACTAACGATGGATACTTTTCTTCGAAAAGATTAAGCTGAAAATAAACCTTTTTTCCAAAGCTTTAGTGATTTCCAAATATATTTTCAGTCCTTAATTGTTCATTTTTAAATTTCGACCGTTCTATTGAAGATTTGCTATTAAAACTAAACTAATTCGTTTTAAAGTGAATATAAATAAGATGACAAGGACAAAATTTGTTCTGGTACAGTAAATACTACTGACATTTAAGACGAATATTTTATAAATTTTAGTTCATTTTACGTTCCTGCTAAGTCATCTGTTGATAGATAAATATACATCTTTTGATTTATGTAATGAAAAATGAGACTAACCTTAAGCAAATCTGCGCTTGTGCCATAGCCTCTCGCCATTTGAAGTATGAAGAATGAGCCATACTTCTCATGCCTGTAATGTATAAATTTCCATTTAAGAAATATATATATATAAAAGATTTGCATCATGATGTACATAAACCGAAGTAGACGAATGAACAAACTTTGAACGATGGAATAAATGAAATTCACCTTTTGAAAAGTTCAGCAAAATTATTAAATAGATAATGCTCAACTACACCATTGTCATAATTTTTCCTGCAAATATTTCTGTTTGTCGTAATAGGCATAAGTTAATGAATAACAGCAAACTGTAAGTTAACCAACAAATCTCTTTCCGAACGAAAAGAATCGGAAGTAATTCAGCTTTTCTGCTAACAAGAAGAATAGTGATTCTGATATACCTTGAAAGTTCATATAACTTGGGTCGAAAATCGGTATCTTTATCTTTCTTAATTAATACTTCTTTTACTAATCTGAAAAAAAGTAACTGAAGGAAGATTTTACAGAGCCTAATAACTATATATATATATATATATATATGGAGGGAGAGAGACGAATTGAATTTAAAATTTCAAACTTCAAAATTAATTCGAAATTGTTTCCTGGAAATTCTTTAACAAGTAAGTTAAACAACAAAATCTAATGTTACTTACGCTTTAATGTAAGAATGATTGGAGGTACTGGCAAGTGCAGAAAAGATCCTATCACGTTCTATGTGATATTCTTCCGCATGAAACTTTTGAATCAAAAATGCCAATTCTGTCTGATTGCCATATTTAGATGCTACCATATAAGCAATGTTCCGTAAGCTTGCTTCTAATCTTCAACAATATTGTTAAATTACTGACTATCTGCTGAAGCAAATAAAACTCTGAATAATACTACTTGTATTTAACGTCGTTTCGTTCGAAAAATTTTAACACCTTATTAAAATAAAATATTTAGTGGTCAGTCTTCCTTTGCTGGCAGTAAAACAGCTAAGTTCTTGCATTTGTATGATACTAAACTTTCTATTCAAACATATGAAAGATAGAAAAACTAGAATTGAGGTAATTTCCTCACTAATTACACAAAGATAAATGATTTTTATCCTGTAGCAACAATTTCAATTTCAGCAAGACAAAAAAATTAGTTATATTCTATTTTTCTCCACTCAACTAATATCAGTCTTCCATATTCTAACTTGTTAATTCGCTGTTATTAATCTTTTTTTCCTATAATTCCACTAATGGAATTTAACGTTTGTTATATCAGTCAAATACAGTCTACACCCATAGAGATTGTTAAGATATGCAGTGAGGAAAATTGAAACTTGCGGAGAAATATAAAGTGGTCTTGAAAACAAACAAAATGATAGCTACATTTAACAAGTTCCTGAGTAAACAAGTAAATAACGTTGCAAATTTCGATTCACCTATTACAAGAACTGCTAAGCATTTCTCGTGAGCAATTTTCATATAGCTCCTTCAAGCGTGATCGAAATATTTGGATACACTGTTGATATCCACCAGCACACATTTTCAAATATATCAATTCTCTTATGAATCTAAAAAAAGGTAATAAATCCGGAAGTAGGGAAAATTTTCAGGAAAGAATAAAAAATATTCCAGCCCCGACCTCTCCGACATGAGAATCAAGATTTTCTATGGAGCCCAGCTGATTTATTACAAAAATGAGCATAAAAACAAAATGAAATAATTGACTCCAAGATATTCGACAATTTTTAAATGTTATTATGGAGATAATAACTTACTCAAATTCCATATTGTGAGAAAGATCAGAGTTGGTTTCAGCTTCAGTGATTCGATCAAACGACGGTTCCATTAGAAACTGTATGTATTTCTGCAATTTCGAATAATTACGGCCAAATCAAAGGGTTCCAGTATTCTTCACCTCAGCTGTCCCGACCTTCGGGAATGGTCTGAAAGTGGTCGACGAATGACAGCTTGAACTTCACAACCAACGTTCTAGCACTTTGAGTGTCATCCATCTGTCGAACAATTCAATCTGATCACCTCAATTACTGAAAGTCTCATTCTCAAAAGATTTACATTGAAAAGTGATGCATTCGGATGACGATGCACACGATACAGGATGGTTTCGAATCGAGTCAGAAAGGTAATAAATGGTACAGCTTTTGTCTCATTTCTAAGATAGAGCGACATTTCCATCGGAATGGTATATGGGATGCGTCCACTTTCAGCTAACACAAATGCATCATCTAAATAAAAAAGAACAAATAAGTGAAATGTTAGAGTGCGTGGTTTTCAAGAGAAAACGTGATACGTGATGCTTCACGTACCGTTCGTTCAGTTGTAATGAGGTTCAGAATAATTATATTTTAAAAAGTAAGAAAAAAAAAGAATATCTCATAAATTTAGCTATTTTCTTAGGTAAAGTAATGAATGAAAGAAGAAAGTAATCCACCGAGCAATTTAAGTCTTGTTGAGACAGAAAAATAGTCATGCTTCTGCAATAAGCGATCGATGAGAAGCTTCCAATAGTCAAGCTCATATTCCACGCGGTAATAACCGTGGAAAGCCGGATCTAGCACAAACGTACCTGGTCCACGCAATAACATCACTGAAACTTTCTGATCATATCATATACTTTTCGATATCGTTTAACTCTAGCTGAGATACCTGGGATCTTAATATAATTTACTTTGCAGTAAATTTCAAGTATCACATGATCTACCTAAATCAGAGGTGAATATCAGGAATTCATGCAATCAGATATGACTTTGATATGATAAAACTGTACTTACATTTTGTTTCGTCTAACCAATGTACCTCATCGCGCTGATTTTTTCTTACAAAGAGCGGCACTTTCCATTGCGTAGTGGAAAATTCACTCTTGTTATCAAAATCAAATATTTGTTGACTGATTTCAAAATAATCATTACCAACTTGTCGAACCTAAGCATACATTTAAATATTTTAGGAAATGCGATCTTCTTATTCGTAGCCTTATCTTCAAATGTTAGTAAATAAATGGTTGAGAGAGAGAAAATCTTAATCATGCTGACTGGAACTGAACACAAACTTCTGTTATAACCAAACATTTTTATACCTACTAAAATCAAAATATGAATTACACCTTTTTTCTATAACAGAAGCTTGTCAAAAGTTTCCCATTTTCTTGTTACTTATTTGTAATATAACCTAACAACTTCAGAATTTACACTCGCTCATAATATTAAATTCCCAACCTTTATTCATCAGATGCTCTTTTAAAAAATTGCAGCAAATTAATTTTAGTACTGCAAAAACTCGAAGTAACGAAACAAAAGAATACAGCAAACCTTCAGTAGTGGAAATCCTCTTTGATAAATCCAAGAATCAATATAATCTGAGACCGAAAAATTAGTGTTCAGAAAGGGATCACGATAATGATCCATTGCTTTGAAAATTCTTTAAAAAACGCACTTGGCAAATAAACTACGTGTCAATAATTTACAAATAAATCTTAAAGGTATGAGAAATATTCAATCAGAAATTAGAATTTGAAATTGAATCTGAAACTTTTGTTAGAAATTTCAAATTTAATATCAACTACAGAGAAATAAAGTGATTGTTACAGAATTATATATCGGACGTTCCAACTTTTCTTTAACAGACAGAACTCTCCCAAATATGAAATATTGAAATACAAGCATACTTCGAAAAACTGTTCAAGAAATCATTTTTTTCAGCATTTGAGTAGGCAAATTCTAGGAGATACAGATTCAACCCCTGCCGAAATACTTCACTGCCGATTGTTGATTCCACCATACGAATTACCGCAGCTCCCTAAATGTGGAGTAAAATTGATCTTGAGATTGTTACTACTGAAATCACTAGAATTATTTAACTGTATAAATAAAAATGTCTCATCATAGACGACCCAAGATGAAATTTACCAGTTAATGTATCATTTAAAATTAGCAATTTATAATTCTGATTTGTTTGGTTTTAGTTTGAGAATTCTGACGGATTCTCTTATTCTTAAATATTAATAGATTTCTTGATACGGTAATCAATCACATTGGTGAAGTGAACAATTTGCTAAATGACGTAATGGTGCGATTCAATCTTGGATCTGTATTTCGTACCAGAAGAATATGTTAGCAACAAAGGATTAAATCAATAATATTTTAGAATGATAGCAATACCTTATTATAGATTATCTTGATATCCTGACCATGTATACGATCACTATTCTCTTTCAAACTTATTGGTTGAGTCATTGTTGTATGTTGATCGCTTGATAACGCTTTTAACGTAATATCAGCCGCAAAATATTGTGACTAAAAGCAAAGTATTAGAGGTTTTACTCTTTGGAAAGTTCATCAATCACTTGTCGTAAATGCAGAATTAAAGGTTATTAATCAGACGTCAAGTTCTGCAAAAATTTAAGTGATTCCAATCAGCTACAGTAATCTTTTGAAAAGAAAACCTAACCGAGAAATGAGACTAAATATGACTTTTGAATATCAGCTGCAGTATAAAGAAACTTTAATTCAGATGTCAATATGACAAATGATTTAATATATCTGCTACAAATTAAATAACTGATATATAACACAACAAAATGTAATAGACGAAAATAAAAAATATTAGAGACTATTTTTCGAACAACAATTACATCTAAGTCTAACTGATATTTTATGGAAATGCGCAAGACGCTAAGTCTTACTACATACCTTCTAATACAGTATTACATTTTAGTAAAAAGAATAACCATTCGCAGCGTTGTATTTTCAACAAAATCAGCTGCTTTTTGACCCATCATTGTTGCGAAACCTTCGTTCAGCCATAAGTCGTTCCACCATCGCATCGTGGCCAAATTTCCAAACCACTAAAGTAGGAAGCTAAGTTCATAAATTTAATTCTCTTCTGCAGTGTAGATTTCTCAAAAAATAAATATTGGCAACCGGTAATTAATTATTACTGCAGGTAGAGCTTGACTTTATTTCTTACTAAATGTAAAGTGTAACATTTGCTAGTATACTTATGAACTCTGGAACTATCAAACAGCTGAATGTTATCGGCAACTGCCGGAAGTGAATGTTAAGAAGGTAAGATAGTTTCCTGATAAGGTTTTGATTAACAATACCGATTGAGGATCTGTGACGTTGTCACATGAAATAATTCAGTACGGCAGAGAATTTACCATATGTGCTATTTCGTGTGCAATAACATCTGTCACAACTCTCCTTTCACGTAAACTGTTCAGACGTCGATTATAAAGGACCAACTTTTGACGTACGGTAATTAGACCCCAATTTTCCATTGCCAAAACGCGTAACTCAGGAACTGTGAAAATATCTAAAATATGGGTAAGAAAATACCGAAAATAAAAAATACGATAGACGATGAAATTGAGAGCGAGAAAGAGAAAGAGAAGATAACAAAAAATAAGAAATGAAATTTAAATTTTTGTGTTGATAAGTTAACTAAGATTTAAATCTTTTTAGGAAACAATTCTTCCTGCTCTATCCAACATCTATTTAATGGTCTAATTAGACCAATAAGAAAAATAAGCTACCATCTGTCAAACTAAGGCTCCCAATAAGACAAGTATAAATTAACCGAGTTTTTTCAATGGATATGGAATAGCAAAAAAATTTTCATAATAAATCAGCAATCGGCATGCAATATGTAGTGTATAATCGATGTCGTACACCATTGCCGCTTGGCACCAAACTCGAACCTGCAACTTCATCGTGCTTACTTGCTTGAGCCTTAGACCACAGAACTTCAAACTTCAAACTAATATTTTGAATCCTAATGTAATGTGATAATATTTCCGATGGCTATTAAAACAAAACTGATCTTCACTAAAAATGAGCAACTTTAATTTGTTAGACATACCTAAAATGCCATTAAAAAACTGATTAATTAATATTTCATTTTTAATTCTTTCAAAAGCTTCAACATAAATATTTATTATTAAACATATAAATAATATTTTTCGATTTTTTTTTATTACGTAAATATTATTATTAATAAATATGTAAATAATACGCGATTCGAATAGCTCCTTTCTGATAAGATCATGTTAAGATCGAGATTCAGTAATCTCCAGCATCAATGGCAGAAATCAGCAATAGATTTTGATAATGTGATATTTAGGTCAATATCAATTTGAAAATGATAAGACGACTAGACTGATGCCTTGCAAAGAAATCTTTCTAAAAGCAATCGCCCACTTAAAATCATCCCATCAAAAATCACTCTAATTTAATTCAAAACCTAATCTCTTCACAACAAATATGGAGTTTATTTTGTAAAGGATAATGTAGAAAGCAAACTTCAATTTTCCCGCAGTGACGAAACTTGAAAACAAAATCGCTGACAGCTACTGCTAATAAATAAGTTGACATAATGGGTGTTATTTCAAATTCCGTCTTGCTCCACTTTCTGTAAAGTGATTATTGGAAAAGATTATACATTTCTAGTTATAGATGAGACCGACTAGCAACCAAAAAAAGTAGTTTCATGAATTGTTTTAGTGCTATGTGTCAAAATACGCAAGTTTTATATCCTATTTGATGCCGTTTCCTTAGCAATGGTAAAACATTACAAGGAATTGCTAAATTTAAAGAATTTCTTTTACAAATTTAAATTTTAGTTCTTATTTCTTCTTTTCAAAGCTCAGTTTAATTTCTTAACTAATTTTTTCTCATAGCTCCTTTTTCCACTAACATAAAGCACAGCCAAGAAAAGTGGATGCATTAAATACATAAAATGATGAAAGTTTCTCACGAATTGAGATGACGATATCGATGAACAGGTGAATTTGAAACAGCTGATGTGCCCATCGGATGGATTATACTGATCCGGAATGTTGCTTTCATTTCCGGTTCATCGAAACAGGGCAATAAACGGCTTGCATCAGTTGGCTGTAGCTGTGTAAGTGCTAGCAATCTGTAACTATTGGGCCATTATTACTCTTTGGCTTACTTCATGTTTTCTGTCAAGAACTATGATTGCTTATTCGAAATGAATACGACTAGCTGTTCGAATGTATTGTTCTTCTGGATGGTGTAAAAACAAAAAATTGAAAAAGTGTTTTTTTTTTCACTTTCCTCATTCTCACTATACTTATGACTCCAAAAATATGTGATTATTTTCTGAGTTTATTTAGAAGGAAAATTTACTTTTGACTGATTTTTTTTCTGAGAAATTTATGGGATGTTATGATACTGGAAAAAGCGGTGCTGTTTCCAAATTAGCAAGTGGATGGATGATATTTTTGTAGAGTGATAGTTCGAGATGTTATTTCAAATTATAGAAGATGTATTCTCGTGGGAATGAAAAATAATGGATCAAAATAAATGAATATGTGATGAAAAGAGAAGAATGTTTTCGACTAAATTACTTTTACCAAATTAATTCTTTTATTAATTAAAATTATGAAA
This sequence comes from Setaria equina, assembly GCA_003012265.1. Taxonomy (NCBI): domain Eukaryota; kingdom Metazoa; phylum Nematoda; class Chromadorea; order Rhabditida; family Setariidae; genus Setaria; species Setaria equina. Next base: position 64,773 of record PQVD01001257.1, read on the forward strand.
AATATTAATCGACTTTTAAGGCTAATGAATACATTCATGCAAAATTCTATCATTCATTTTATTTTAAGGAAGTACTGTGAGAGTTAAAAAGGTTGCAAATCAAAAAATGCCATCTAGTTGACCATTTTTCAAAAATTTGCAAGTTCACTTGGAATGTATAATGTATAAATTTTAAAATTTAATTAGTATTTCAATGCAATAAAACACAGTAGGTATATAAGACGTGAAGTGAGGGAAGTGATAGGAAATGATAAGAACAATGGCTTGGTATAATGACTAACCTTGTCTGTCCACCGATATTATATTGAGTCTTGTAAAGGCCACCGGACCAGACATCGCTGATAACTCCCTGATAATTTATGTAAATCATATAAGTATGTCCAGAATTTAGCTGTTGTGCCAGTATAATCTCAACCACATGGATATCATCCATCTCATGCTGATAACGATTTATATTTATAACTGCTATCGACTTGTTATGGTCATCTTTTACTTTTATGTCGCTCTCGCCAAATTTCAACCTTTTAGCGTTCAGAACAATCCGATTAGTTGCATTCAGGCAGATTATACGGACTGATACATCTGCACGAGTACTGAAATTTCGCTCACTAAAATCTAATCCTTCTCGATATGGAAGAAATATCTGCAATTTGAGATCATAGTGAAATGGTCGAATTGCACTGGGCAGCCTGAAATACTGTCGGGAAGTAGCGATAGAAGTGTTGCTACTGGAACTTCGTTGATACAACGCAGTTTGTAACTCGAAACGTTGCTTGGATGAAAAGATTAGGAAGACCAGTAGCAAAATTATAAACGCAAAAAATACCATTAACATAAGTAAAATTTGAATTTGCAACGGTGAATTTGCTTCCTTGTAGCGTATTTTCGTTTCCTTTCGCATTTTTATTCAGTGATTAATAAACAGTGTAAATTAAAAAGCGAATTCCCGATCTAATTTGGTACGTGAACGTGAAGAGGCAGCACAGCGAATGGCACTTCCTTTTCTAGCAAAACTTGGCACAAATATGTGAATTTCTTTCAGAACAAACAAGTCCACTTGAATTAAGCAAATAGCAGCAATATTCTTAGTAAATTGAAATATTGAAGGCCATCAGGCATTTGCTTGACGCGTAACTTCAAGTTTTATCAACAGCATCTTTCGAAAGAAAGTAATCGTTAACGCAATTGAGTATATATTCCATTTTTCATTAAACACTTTCGTAGTTTAATAATGCTAATGAAAGTTAACAATGCCGCCATTAGTTTGTGTCTGGAAAATCCTTGCAGAACGTGAAGTACCAGTGTGAAGCTAAGAAGGATCACTGAAAAGTATTTAATTAAAACTGTGAACTGCAGAAAGTATGCCTCAAAACTAACTAACTGAATGTTTTCAGAAACAATCCGTGAGGAAGTAATGTTTATATGCATAACGATAGCAGCAGCAACAGCTATCTCAATGGTAATATAATATCTATTTGGTGGTGATGTGAACTGTAATTTAGACCACAAAATGCTTTCAAATTACTAATCTAAGGCATGATAACTTAAACGAAATGTCGAAATGGTTAGGATTGGAATGCAGAAAGTGAGAGAATAACTAGTTTGAATGTAAAGTAATTCAATTAAAAAGTGAAAGATGGCAATGGAACATGGGAATTGGAGTAGTTACAGAATGTACTAGTCCTTTTATTAATAATCAACTTAAACAATGAGTATTCGAATAAAAACCGGTCTTCCCGGGAAAGAATGGTAGAAAAAAATAAATTTATTGAGGAGGGGGAAGGGAGAATGGAGGGGGAAGACAGGATGAGCTAGTTGAACTGATAGGATTGAATGTCGGATGGAGGGACTGACAAACTTTAGGAATAAAATTATATATTTGATTAAATTAAATCAATTTTCTTCTCTTCTCCAGTGTGTAGTAGCTTTAGCTCGGATCCAAACACATTTCAATTATAGCAACTGCTAATTACTCATGCCACCGTAGTTGCGCCTTTTCCGCCAAAACCTCCTCTTTTTCCCAATCTTCCTCTTTATCCTCTACTGATATAGTTTCAAATAAAGTGAGAAAATTGGTATGGAAAAGTGGAAAATAGAGAATGTTATTCTCAAAAGGACTATTTCGAAAAAGGCGTGCCTGGATAAACGACTAAATTAAATATGGATTGATCCAGTAAATGGATGTGTTATGACGACGGTTACCTCTTATTCATCTAATGCCGGCAACTTTCTCTCATTAATTCTAGACTTAATTACCTCATACTTACTTTGGCTTAACAGGGACGAGAAAAAAAAAAAACTCGTGGCACTTGCTTTTCATCGCATATTTATTTATACCTCGAGATTGATAGCGACTGAGCAGTAAAGATTCTAATACAGAAATGAATTTTAGTTTTTTACTACTGTGCATTGAACAGAATCTTTCCAATTATGTTGTAAATGAACTTCATCTGGTTAACAATTAAGTGTGAATAATTTGTCGAAAAAACCTGAAGAGAGTATTTGTGATTCGTAAGCGTCTTGAAAAGGCTAAAATCTTCTAGCTCGTTTTTGGAATCGTTCGTTCAGTTCCGTTTTTAATATATGAATATTAATCTCGTGAAGGGAAAAATTCTCCTCCATAAAAAAACTGTTGATAGCTCCCCCAAATGGACTACTTATAATCTCATAAGATGTTCACGAATAATATGCTCCGACTATTTTAAAACGGCACAAACATTTTCAATCCATCCTGTTTACATTTTTTACCCATGTCTGAGGTATCATTTTGCAGGGAATCTTAGAATTTTTTTAATATGAAGTGTAACTATAATCATACTAACATACTTCCCTCACTCCTATTTGGTTTATTTTCACATATATGAAACACTTCTGGAACTTTATATATTTATAATACCTAATTATCTCATAGTTATAAATATAAAAAGAATTAAAATTCGTGGAAGTTCCGTCTCCTAGCAACGTGATGAATTGAAACCTCGCTTAAGGTTAGAAGCTGGAAGTAAAAAAGATGTGATTTTTGTGGTATTGTGGCAAATGTACCAATTATTATATATCAAACAGCACAAACTCATGCATATCGAAAAGAAATGAACACGCGAAAGAATCAGTCACTTTCAACAGCGGCGGGATCTTCAAGGATTCTAAGGGCCACAAATTTAAGACTAGCATTAATCCAAAAAGATGTAAAGTTATGTCGCAACCACATCATCAAGTAAAATGTGTAATTTTAATGCTGCAATGTAGGAGAACATTACCTAAATCATTATTTATTGAAAATTAAAACGAAATGTAAGTTTTATAAGCTCAATATAACTGCTAAAATTTGAAGGGAGCATAACGAACATCTCAGTGTAACAAGCAAACGGAATAATACCTAAACATTTTATGAAACTGGAATAATTTTGGACGGTAAAATAAAACAACAATTCAATTTTTTCTTATCAACCTAGTATACCAAAAATATTTGGAAGCTAAAGTTTTCTTTTTAATTTAAAAGGTGCCCGCTTCACTTCACTGCCAAACACTTCAACGTATACACGGTGAAGTTAGCTAGTGTTAAGTACTTCTAGAAAAAACAACGGTACGGATGATAAACAAATAAGTACATAAATGGGTAAACCAAAACCATATAGTCAGCAAAACTGTGTGGAAAGAATGAGAGAAAGGGAGGCATCTCAGTTAATCGCCATTCTCAAGATTGGAATTACTAAAGCATTTCAGTAAAGAACAAAAAATGGGATCAAAAAGCTAGATAATACAACAATTGATGCAATCTTACTACAAATAAACGTTTCAAATTCCACAAATTTCGAGAAATTTGTTCAAAAACACTACTTTTGCCGATATGTGATGGAATAGTTAACGAATGAGGTAAATAATTTCTTGTGAGCAACCATTATGGAGGTCCATAAGGTAAAAATTATTCTCCAGATAATTGCATATTTCCATCCTCTAAACCAGTTATTTTCTCACACAGATTTGTTGTTACCGACTTTGCCGGTATTCCACAAGACTAATTTTACAATCTTTGCAACAGGTACGAACTGTGGCTGACTTTCTCACATTTATACAATATATCCACAGCATGAATAAAATAACAAAATTCAGAATGACTCGATAAAAAATGCGACTTAAGAAGATACATTTAACAGTTGTCCAAAAGGCTAAAATAAAATGCACAAAATCATTCGAAAAAAACCATACAAAGAATGAGCTAATGACAAATGTTAAATACAAGGGATCATTAGATGGAGATTTTTACCCGTCAGCAAAACAAAACTAAACTAAAAGAAAAACATATTGAAATGGTTAGTTCTGAAGAGAATTTTAAAACATGACTGAATAACATGAAAAAAAAAAACATGGAGTATGTACGAAGGGAATTTTATTCTGTGGAATTCCTAAAATATGCAACTGGAAGTAATAAGATGGTTAAGAACTTTTTAAACGAAGTTGTTTCAGGGCAAATATTCCATATATTAAAAGCTCCAATAGCATTTGGAAACATCAAAAAACTAATCACCTAATCTCGAAAAAAGGTGCAATATAGATATTTTTGATCAATAAGTTCTGAAAGACTGTTGGAAACAACTAATACCAACGCTATATCTTACATTTCAGTTTTACTGCGATAGCAAGAAATCCCATTTCTTAACTTTGTGCTTAAATTCCTGACAGTCCAGCTACTTTTAACTATAAACTAGGTGATTCCTCCCCTACGTGAGCATTACTTTGTGGAAAAGGAAAACAAAAGAGAAACTAATTCATAAAGAATAATGTAAAACCAATTTCCTGTTGACACAAGAATTCTCAGGATTGCAGTGTATTGAGAAAAGTATGTGGTTGTTAAACACCGAAATTGTATACGGTAGCGAAAATGTAATTTAAAACATTAATAGGAAAGAAAAAAATACTAAAAAACTAATAATGAGGCCCTAATAATGAGGCAACATGTTCCAGGAAACATTGATCCTATTACGTGTCAGCTGAAAAAAAATAGTTTTATTTCAAAATTTACAAATAGTCATTCATTACCGCCTCTCCCAAATATTCTAGCAACCTTATGGTTAAATTAATCAATAAAATTGTTTTAATTAGACTCAAATGACAACACGGCATTGTTATACGATATTCACATAAGATTTCGAGGAAGACTGGGAGAGAGGACACTGTAAAAGGTACTCCTGCACGCCAAAAGGATATGAACAACTTAAGACTAATAATGGTGATAACCCACATAAAAATATACGTTACTTCGATTTCTTAGGAAATCGTCAAAGGCAAAGAAAGATGCAAATAACTGCTTTAAAACTTGCCATTGGTAACTCGCTCAAAATTGTCATTTTCAGATGATCCTTCTTCTGGTAACAGTTCCGGTTCTGACATTTCTGGAGATGATACAACATATACCAAAGCTCCCTGAAATTGAAGAGTAATTATATGAAATAAATTAGTATTTATCATCACACACAAGTAGGATCGTTAAAACTTTTACGAATTGCATATACATGACCACTACTCTATCAGGAAATTATTTCATTATTTCCCTGTCGGTTGTAATTAGCTAAAATACCAGGTTAAAAGAGTAGTCACTTCCAAGTCAAGCAATTTTAAACCCTTTTCTATGATTCCGTCATCCAAACATCGAGCGAAATTGGATTAATCACAAAAATTTCAACATTTTTATAATCCTGAGGTTACATTTTTTTTTTTTTTTTAACATATGGTTACATTTTCACGAAGCTATATGATAGTTTTATTTACCAGTTAAACAAAAATTTTTTCGAGGAAGTATTTGAACATATTAGGGAACCATCTTACCTCAGCTCTTCGCCTGAGTCGTGCTAGTATTAATCTATCTTCAATATGTTGCAATCCAGCGCCATCATTTTCATCATCCTCTTCCTGACCACTTCCATCCTCGTCATCACCGTGATTCTGGAATGCAACAAACCTTGGTAATTTTTAAATCATTTTATTAAAACTGCACTTTGAATATAAACTCTTAAAGAAGGTTTTAATTTCGTAAAAGTCAAAAACAAGAGATAATCAACTCATAAGAACCTATAATTCATGGTTACAAGTTCTTTTAAAATATTAATCTACCATCAAACTATCCAACTACCCAATACTATAACCATTTCTCCACTTATTGATCCCGAGTGCCTGAGACAGAAAATTCACGTGCAATTTACTTCAGCATCTCGTATCAGCCTCGCCGCCAAAATCATTCGATCATTGCCTGAATCATTTTCCGACAAATCGTGAAACCCATCATCTTCAGGACCTTCTTCTTCAATTCCACTCTGGAAGTTGACAGAAAATTACTTTTCAGCAATTTTTCATCCACTAAAAAAGACAGTAACCAGCAAAGTTCAAGAAACATTTCCTGACTCAAAGTGATAGACTCAAAACCATGTAGTAAACGGTAGAAGCACTACTAGCTCGCACTTACTAACAAATTTGTTATCTTGTCATATTTAGCCAAAAAATTATAGATTTCAACAGCAAAATTGTTCAAAGAAGTAAACTTCAACTTGATTTTGATATCTGTATCCCAAAAGAGATTTTAAACCAACCGTAGTTAGGAGATCGAAAAATGCAAGCATGTTGATATCTTCATCCACACTGTCATCATTTCCTGGATCAGCATAATCCGTGCTTGGTATCATATTTCGTCTTTTTGGCTCCAAATAAAAACCATTTAAATCCCATTCACTCCATAACTGAAAAACATGAATTATTAACTCAAGCGCAAGAAACATAACTTTATAGTTATCACACATATTTATCATACAAGAAAGCATTTCTCCTACTAAAGGCTTCTATCCAAAGAGATTTTTTTTCGGTGCACCAGATCAACTGTAGAAAAAATTTCATAACAATTCTGAAATCGTAATTTGGAATAAAAATATTCCGTGATTACTTTGATAATTTTTTCTACTCCAGATGAGAATAAAAGCCTGTTCAGCGGACTATATCGAGCATGATTGACAATCGACCGATGACCCTCCAAAACCCGATAGGCTTTATCTACAGTTTGTCCTGAAGAAATAGCAAAATTTATAAATTACTAGAAGCATAAGGAGCAGTGTAAGTTATTCTTTCACTATAAACTAAAACCAAAGTGTTCAAAACCGGATTTACAAGTTTCTTCACTTAGCATGCTTTATTTACTAGTTTCACAAGAATGTAAACATCTCTTACCGACAGTTTCTCGATCTTTAGGCACTTTCCAGATGTAAATATTCCAATCATCAGAACCAGTCATTACAAGATCACGGTTAATAAATGAACATGATTTAACTGTACAAGAATTAAGGTAATTCTGATCGTTGAATTCCACACTGCCACCACCATTTAGCTTAAATATATTTAATGGCAAATTAGATAAAAGGAAAAAAAACTTGTTATAAAAAAAGTCTATTAAGGTACATTGAGAAAAATAAAAACTGTCCCTATTTTGGTCACATTTTTCAGAACAAGAATAAAGATGTCAACAAATATTAATTAAATAAAAGTTGCGTTTAAAAATATCCTCCTTATTTCACACTAGCTGTTGGGAAAAACAACAAATAGCTATCTGCCGATGGAGAGAATCGAAGTTACAGTCTATTACCAGACTAGGATAAGCACACAGTTTTTTTTTTTTCCCCTTTAATAAGATGTTGATACTTTCACAAAACATACGTCATATAATATTGGCGATGTGCGGCTGCGAGTGGCAAAAATGGCTTCCCCATCATCACTCCACTGACCATACATAACAGAACTAATGTTTAGATTTACGCGTGCTCTAGTGAGCTGATCAAACTGGAAACAAGGACTGAAAATTGGAAATCAATAAATTTAAATTTCTAGTTAGCCAGTAAAATTTCGACGAAATGCAAATTCCAAGTAAACAAACTAGCACAATCAATTCCTGGCCGGTAAATACAGTCTATTTGACGAAAAACTGACAACCGTACCAAAATTTACAATACAATATTTTTCCAAATATTTATAATTTCTTTCTATAATTTCCACATACTTTCTTGTAAGAATGCCCCATTCAATAAGTGTAGGCCCTTTGGATTAAAAAAATACAAAGCAGAGAACGACTCTAATTGAAACTAATAATAAAATTTCCAACCTATCGAGCTTACGGATATCATGGAGAGATAAACCATCACGTCCATTACACACGGATATGATGTGTACTTGTCGAGGATTGAACTGAGCACAATACATTGTTCCTGAAATATTTGTTTTTTATAAAAAGCATTTAAACTCAGTATTTGTCACATGAAATGTCTGATGCAATTATAACAAAAAACACCTGAACTTTCAACAGCAAGCGTTTCTTCACCTCCTCGCAAGTCATATAAACGAACTTTTCCATCTTCTGAGGCAGACATTATCACTGAATCATCCTTAGGCTATAAAAAATAGGAACACTATGCAATTTTGAAAGTTTTTGACAAGATTAACTGATTTATGTACTCTTATTGTGTCGTATTCGGTATTCGACTTAATAATATTAAGAACGATGCAATGGAGAAAGAGAAGATCCTGATATTTTCCTAAGATACTGCAGAATTTGTTCCTGCAAATGCTTCTGTGAAAAGCCAGTCAAATTTACTTATGTAATCTTACATTTATAGCAACGTTATAAATAGGCTCATCAGCTTTGAATCGATGCAACACGCTGGTCGTTGCAATATCATGGACATACAAAAACGAATCATTCCCAGCCGAATAAAGTCTCTCGCATCTGAAAAGTACTATACCAAATTTTCACATTACGCACAGCTTAACACAAAAATATGGTCAAATTGCTAATGAAACACGTAGGATAAGAAGCATAAAAAGTGATCTTGAAATTTTGAAGTTATGCAGATTCAAGAAATTAGATCAAAGAAACGACAAAAACAAGAGAACTATTCACTTGATATTATTCAATTCTCAAATAATACACTGTTGAGATATATGTACCGACCACTGATTACCTTTGCTATTTAATTATAATTTTTTTGATAGTTTTTTTCAATAACAAAAATCACTAAAAATTTTTCTCGTGTTGAAAAAACTAAAATTTTTTTTTGGTACTAAAAAAGCATTGAAATTGCAGTCCAAAAACCAACTTGTTGGAAAATCCAACAGAAAATATATTAGAATAATGCATTTGTTTCATAATAGCAACAGGTTTCGGATTTCCCATCACTTGCACATCACTAAGTTTCCACATTAATACTCGTCGGTCATCACCACCTACAATTCAAGGAAGCTTGCAAATTTCGAAGATTACTGTCCCAAATTTATCTCATAAAAAGATTAACATAATGGAAAAATATACAATATAAAAACGTCGAAAGCGTTTTATTATGTAGCAATATATAAGATGAAAAATATCCCAAAGAAATATTGCAGAAAGCAACGGAAATTAACTTAGCTCATTGTAGATTAAAAATACGAAATATTAAAAGACTATGCACTGGAAATCGAAAAGTAAACTTCGCAGCTTTTAATCCTTTAAGCTCTGTTTGCTTCATATAAATAATTATTAAATGAAAAAGTAAAAATAGCTAACTTACCGCTGGCTAAAAAATTTTCATCCGTTGAAGCTTCGATGGCATTTACACAACCAAAATGACCCTTCACATCCTTTTGATAGATATTCTTGTCAGGAAGATCCAAAAACGGAAATTCCCATGAGATATGGACATTTTTGCCAAGTTCTTTACGATAAATATATCCTCCGATAGCATGCTGCTTCTCACCTATACCCACCATACCTCGCAATAATCCACTTAACTTCTACCTCTATTAGTTCCCAGATATGTTCTGAAAGGATACTAAAGTAATATTTTGCTAATTACCACTAGAGCTATATATCTAAATAACATCAGTTTACGTTGAATAATAGATGTTAAGTAATGAACACAACCGATGGATAGAAATTATATGGCGTAACACCAACAACATTAAGTGAGAGGTCACTAAGACTATTGGCTATTTCAGAGAAGAGCAGTCAATATGAGCAGAGAGTGAGAGAGGTAGCGTTAAGACAACAAAATTCAGAGAATAACCCATGACCTCAGTAGTGACAGTATTAAAGAAGTTAGGGAATGCTCGATAATCAGTTTAGAGTATCCCGATACCTTAGGCTCAAATAAAAGAAAATAGAATTCGAAAACAATAGGTAAGAGCGGAAGTAATGAAAGAAATACATCATAGTGAATTTTACTTCCTTACTTCAGACCTAAGCCTAAGCTTAATGAAACTGTGAATTAATCGTTCTCAATTATCTCTTGCATGACCAGATCAGAAAAAGAGACCGATAGTGAAGAAAATACCAGACATTTGAATTGTAATGAAAAGAGAACCATCCCGAACATCCAGTGTAACATCTGCTTTCGGAACACGGTTTATCCTTATATCCTGAACGCAACCCGACCACTATATTGAGATATCTACTGGTAATTTAAAGTTCTTCCAGAGGTATGTCACCTTAGAACTCCACGCTCTTCTAAAATTCTAATTCACTCCTTACAATATAATTGTCAGTTTCCCAAGAGAGAACCGGGAAACTTCAACACTATATCATCCCCAAGAGATAACCCGGAAGCCTTAAGACTAGCAAATATGATCTTCTTGAGAGATAACCTTAAGACTAACTGTATCATCCACCTCAGAAATAATCCGGAAACCTCAAGACTAATTAAACAAATTGACCCCAAGTATCGCTATTCAAATCTATTCCAGTTATTGTTTATTGCAAATCAGCACCTCGTCTAAATCAACGCTATTGCTCTACCTCTTTCCTCTTCTTCTTCTCTCTTTCCAACCTTCATTCTCTGTCATACTTATACTCCACTTGTTTTACATCTTAGAAATTTTATTGTTTTCAAAAAAATCTCTCAATCTTATATTGTTATGAGCGTCGTTTTCTTGCGGTATTTCTTCAATTATCACCCTCCATATGCTCTTCGCTTCTTTGCAATTTTATTAATCTGTAAAAACATTTATTTTATTCTCTCCCCCTCCTTCCTCATGCAGTATTTTATTTTAAATGTATGAAAATATTTTGTCTTGCCAATTAGTCGAGAGTAAGTTTTGGTACTCCGAGAATGAGTCTTGGGCACTTGGAATCCTACAGACTCGTTTAAGAATTAGACATTTCCATTCATAATTTCGAATAAAAAGCGAGAGATCAGTGGGAGGTTATTTAGTGAACTTTCGGATTTTATTATCTGTTTTCAGGAACGAAAGACTAAAATAATCGGTTGCTTCTCCCAGTAGATCTCACCTGTGCGCCAACTTTGCGTTTCATTTGAAATCCTATTTAATGTGCTCACATGACTGACATGACCGAAAGAAATCTCAGTGATAATCGAGATTCCATTGAAAGGCCATTAACAAGCAGGTTTGTTTAATGATCAAGAACGGCAATAAGAAATCTCATTTTGGGTCAACGTGAGGTAAGCAGTAATAGCTCTCTTTTGAATAGGTCATTATCCAATATAATAATGTTACTACGTGAAAAACTTATGTTATTTATTGTTTGGATGGCTTTGAGATATTGGTATCAAATCAATTTAAATGTATGAAATTAGTTTCCCAAATTAAAATTTGGCTGAAGCGATCGGTCGACTAATTGTTTCTCTTTAAGCAGAAAATTAGCTGCCGTGAAAGCATCAAGACTGTACAAAGAAATTGAACCCAATCAGTTACCCATTGTTTATCACCCTATTTATAATATATCATTTTGTGGAATTGAACGATGTCATCCATTTGATTCACGTAAATGGGGACGCGTTTATGAGAAACTGTTGCGTAAGCTCTACCATTTTTTATATTAAATGTTCCCAAATTCCCCTTTTTTCATTAGTTTTGAGTTTCAGAAACCAAAATTTTGTATTTTTCCTCTTAATCGTATGACATTCGAGTATCAATGGGAGTTGTATGAAACATCGACATCTGTTTCCGTGCTTTTAGAAAGTGTCTTCTCTTTATATGAGTTTTTTCGGTATATTGAATCCATGGATAATGGTTTTTTGTTCTTCTTCCAGAATCAGGGATGTTTGAAGAACGACAAACAATAAGGCCACTAGAAGCAAGCACGGATGATCTCCGCGTTGTTCATTCATCAGTTTATCTCTCATCGTTGCGTTGTCCATGTCATGTTGCAAAAATGGTTGAAGTTACACCTGTTGCATTCATACCTCCATGTATTATCAACAGAGTTCTTCTGAAACCATTTCGATATCAAACCGATAAGTTACCGATAAGTTTGATGCGCACAACAATTTAAAAATTCCAGTAGCTTTTTTTTTAGCTCATTGCACGTTTATATCATGAACTGGTTGTATTCAGTGCACATTTGTGGAAGTATGCACTGAACTGATTGCATTATATACATCAGTGTATACCTCTAAAAACTAAGTATGTTTTAATGCCGTGTTCATGAAGTTGTGTAAATAAATAAATGTATAATATATTTATCCTTTGAAGGAGGTACAATACTGGCAGCGAAACTTGCATTAACATTCGGTTGGGCAATTAATATCGGAGGTGGTTTCCATCATGCAAGCCGTTCAAAAGGTGGTGGCTTTTGTGTCTATGCCGATATTACTTTGGCACTAACATTTTTATTCATCAATCAGTTGATTTCAACAGCAATGATTGTCGATTTAGATGCACACCAGGTTATTTCACATATGTTCTTACTGGATCTTCACGGCTTTCACCTCTTATCGTCGTTTTGTGATCAGTGATATTTTTATTAACTTGCATTGTGTTCTTCTACTTCTGTTTTCAGTTATTTGTTGATATAAGGCGCATCTTTTCTCAGGGTAATGGCCATGAAAATGATTTCAACAGTGATAGTCGAGTTTTCATACTGGATATGTTCAATAATCGCATTTATCCGAATGATTTAAGAGCAAGACGTAAGGTTTTTTCCTCATGTCACATATGAATGTGAAAATGGAAAAAAGTCCATAATTGTAAATTTAAAAACGAAAGATGAAGGCTGGTTTGGTGTAAAATATGATATCAGAAATAAATCTAAAATCTGATTAATTGTGACATTTGAATCAAGAAATAATGAAGACAGTATTTATATTTTTTTCCGTAAAAGAAAAAAAATAAAGGTTTGATTGGAAATATTTCAAAGTTGCTATTTGCATTATAAATACATCGTAATTATATCGAAATTTATTGCTGTTCTGAAAGATCTTTTTTTACTATTCAGGTGCAATAAAAAGACCAGTTCATCTTCGTATTGGTATACAAGATGCAGAATATCTCTCCTTACTTTCAAGTAATCTTGAAGATGTCCTGCAAGAATTTCGACCCGATATAATTGTATATAATGCTGGTACTGATTGTCTTCGAGGTGATCCACTCGGATTATTGGCAATATCCTCGAAGGTTATTGGAAATGTGTTTTTTCATAGAGCAGTTCAAGAATTCAAAGTGGTATTGAATATCTAGTTTTGGAACTAAACTTTTCTCAAACTTCTTTAATTTCTTTTTGAGGCTTTACACTTAAGCTGCTAAATTTCTCGAAAATTCAACTTTTTTGCACAATTTTTAGGGAATTCGAGAACGTGACGAAATTGTTTTCAAAATGGCCCGTGACAGGCATATTCCAGTTGTAATGTTACTAAGTGGTGGATATATGCCGAACACTCATGAAGTTATTGCAAAGTCAATCTTGAATTTGTATGATAAAGACTTATTGAAAGTAGTACAATGAGCAAAATTTTGTGTTATTAATAGTAGTCTTTTAATTATTCCTAAATAATCGTCGTTCCAGTCATATGAATGTATTTTGTATTCTTCTATTATTATCAAGAGGATATTGGAGCCAAGAATTCGTCATATTACATTTCATATTTCTGGAAAATCCATGTAGTTTATAAAGTAGAAGGGAAGAGTTGAATCATTGAAGGAAGTCAGGCAAGTAATATGTTTAGACTTGCTATTATGCTAATAATATTGACTAAAAGAGTGCAAATACTTTCTGCCGTAAATTAACTCTTAAGCAATAGATGCTTTACCATATTTATGCACTTTTTTAAAATAAACATTTCATATTTCTTTTTTCCTCCTTAACGTTCATTCATATATATAAAATCGTTGTAAAATTAAACCAGGGTACATGGATGAGAGGGAATTGGGAAAGGGGGGGGGGGGGGGGGGGGGGGGGGGGAAGGGTATGAGAACGAATCGGGGAATGTCAAGATGATTTTGCTTGGTGATGAGATTGAACCATCTGATAGGCATGAAGCTTCCAACAACTATACATGTTTTACCCTCACTTTTTTCTCTCGAAAGGAAAAAAAAGTTCCGTGATTCATTTCATTGGTGTTTTAAAAACATCGGAGAGAAAGATAGGAAGAGAAACAAAAAAACTACAACGAGATGGAGATAAGGGATGGGACCAATCACTGCATCATCATTTCGTATGATACAGTTCTTGATGATCAAACGAAGTGGCATTTTTCATCATGTTTACCCCCATAAATTTCCAACAATTTCGGCTTTTTGATGAATTTACAGCCAATGCCTTCATATGGTTCGACGGATTTCGACATTTCTACTAATTCAGTGTTTTAGTTACTGATACTAATGAAGTAAAAGCTAGCAATACTGGAATTACGATTAATACTAATAAATTGCTCAGAGGGTCTCTCTGGAGATATCTGTACAAATTAATAATTGTAAAAAGTATCATTTTGTTGGGAATAAATCTTAAGATTAACTGAGGACGTGTGAGTTTTCGATTCCTTTTTCCTTTTTTTATTCTCAGACTTCCAACTTTAAAGTGTTAAGACGCGTTAAACAAAGATGGTATATTTTTAATTTTATGCTATAAATTTCGAACTGAAATTACTGAAAGCAATGGATACGTGGAAGGGTAATGTGAGTGTCCTCTACAAAATTCCGAATACTGAAAGCATAGAATTGTATGGATGTTGTTGACATATGAATAATCAGAACTGCTTTTAAACGCAATAAATTGGCAGTGCGATCGGTGTTTCAGATCGTATCAGGACTTTCTGGATGCGTTGGGGTCTACATTCAGTAAGAGAAACTTGTTGCATTTACTGAATAGCTCAAGTGGTTCAAACATTTGTCATGCTTTATAGGTATGAAATTTTTGAAGACGAAAAAATTATGCGCTTATGAAGCGTATTCATCACTATGATTCCTACTATAAGAGGTATTTAGAAGCTTAAGTCTATCCTGATCAGAAATGGACAAGGTTCTTTTCTTCGAACCAACAAATGATTCAAACTCTTTTCTTAGGACGGAAAGCATCGGGATTAGTTTTCCTTTTTTTAGAACTATTTCTTTCAATTTAATTGAATATTAGCACCAGTGGATTATTATGGATAACATATACTGACAGAAAAAAGTTTGTTAAAACAAAAAGGTTTTCAAATATATTTTAGAATTGATTGTCCAAGGCCAATATCAGCAGGTTTTGTCTGGCTAAGCTTGGGTCCAGACCTACCTGTCGATATCGCCCGCGGACAGTCGCATACGTTTTTCTGCCTTTATAATTCACGCTTGAAAAAGGAAGAGTGGGAATGGAATTTGTAAAAGGTCACGTATCTCAGAACAGTTTTGAAAATTTCTACGTAGTTTAAAGACTTCAATGTTTGATAGAAGTCACACATAGAGCTTTGGTTTTCCTCCAGCAGTTTGCTTGAAATTCTGAACATTCCAGAAAAATCATCTTGCCAGTGGTCGCTATCTGACGTATGATATAATTTGATTTATGATGTTCCGGAAAGATTGAGCTAATTTTCGAGTTTACCAACTTTCTACCCTAAGTATTTATCATCTCCTCTACTGGTTACAATCTCGCACAATAATTTACTGATCCGGAATGACATTCTATTTTAAACAAAAAGTTTGTGAATTTATTCTCCCAGCTCCACAACTTTTAATCCTAGAGACTATAAATTTCCTCTGTTCCTTTTTTTGTTTTAAGTTATCTGTGAGAAAAAACTCACTTTCTACAACCAATATCCTAAAATCGGGCAATGACAAAATGATATGTTGTCAGCAAATATGCTAAGATTGCTGTTTCGTACAGTATCATTTCTATCGTACTGTCACCAACAGCTACATCACTATCACAGTTTTGCATGAATACGAAAGATTCTTGAATGATCATCATCATCTCTCAAATATTAGTTCATAAATGAACAACTTGAAGAGATTTTTTACTTACTTGGCTGTTGTATGAATTCTTCATAGAAAGCTTGTAAGGACTTCATGATGAAATTTCTCTTTATTGCCCTTTGCTTTTTTCATAGAAGAAAAAAGTTATTACAAGAAACTCATTTTTATTATTGATTTCAGTTTATACTTCAATATTTTGATTTCGAGTTCTCATCGCTTCAGTTCTACATGCTTCTTCCATTTTCTGCAGAATTAGCTGGATCACTGTCTTATAAATTGCATCCATGTTATCTGTATAACGTTCACCAAGGATTAACTTTACTGAATACAAAAACGGGTCTTCCATTTCCTGAAATATTCTTATTCTTAACTTCGCAACAAAATCTTCTAAGAAGTACAGTAATTTCTTCCAAATTATACAAATCAGTACTTACCTGGTCATGTCACTGTATCAGTTTGCAATTTACTATTTGCATCCGAAAAAAGTATTTACTTTTTGAATTTGACTAAATATAATAGTGAGCGAATCCTGCTGAAAAAATTTCAAGAAAAAAAAAAACATTTGTCAAAAGAGATAGGAAAAAATAGCTTACCCAAAACATCTCTGGTTTAAATGCTCCTCTATGGGCATGTTGTTTTCCGTTATTTTCAAGTAATGTAAAGAATACGTCCGCATCTTCTATTTGACTGTAAAATTTTTTAGTTTTAATTTCAAAAATTAACATAATTCTTGAAATTTTCTATCTACAGTTGGGCATGAAATGAATATAGAAATATCTCAAAATTTTCGGATATTGAGACAACCATAATATTATTTCCTATTGGTATTTAGATATTTGAAAAAAACAAATGAGAACAGTCCAACAATCTGGGAATTACAAATCTTTTTTTTTTT
>PQVD01001257.1:81888-96535 GCA_003012265.1 Setaria equina
TAATAACCTAATAAATACAATTATGTACTTGATAAAGATGTATGAAAAATTAAGTGATGAAAACTACCTGATCGCTTTACCAATGAATTTCATCACAGCAGCGCCATGGGCACTTAGTTGCTCATCGTTTATCTGGTTTTCTTTTGTTGATTTGGCAATATTTCGAAATTTAAAGAATTCGTAATATTCCGGATGTTCTGCTAACATCCTGGTTAAAACATTATCCAATTAAGGAACAATGCAGAGGTCAGTTTAATCAATTAAAGTAACTAAAAAAGATTTGTTTTTTTTTTTTTGAGAAATAATTTCTGATCATTATTCATATCAAAGTATGAATTTTTAACTTTACATAATTTTGAGTCACATGACCCGGTCAATGGTTTAAGTAATACCAAAGCGAAATATGTAATTAAGATAATCAATGATAAATTACTTCAGGAACATTTCAATACCAGCAGTTGTGACATCGCGTTCAATCCCTTTCCAGTTATTGATCAAAACGAATTTTTGCTTCCTAGTTAGTGGTATCCGCGAATCATTGAATTCATTAATATTCGCTTTAGTGTTTGGTTTGTGGTACTGATCGGATACATCTATCGATGCGTTGTTCCGGCCGAAGCATAAGCACTTCATCAGTATACTAATTCAAATTTCTAGGTTGGTAAAGATAAGAACTAAATATGAATTTAAACATACATATGCCTGTGTATTCTACAAGAAGATACTGAAATTTCATGATCTCGGATGGTTTTATTTCTTCCTTTTGTTTTTGAAGAATCGAAAAATCAGAAAGTCGACATCAACTTTTTGGGTGAGAGAAAGAGAAAAGTTACTGGAAAGTCATTAGGTCAGCTCATTTTCCATATTATAATTACGCCCAATATTTTATGTTTTCCATTAAAATAGCAAAGAAATGGCGTCCCATTAAGAAGAATCGCTATAAAGCAACTGAATACTGCTGCCTATCTTCAGGGATCGCACTCTTTTCCATAATAGCTATGACCATTCTTGAACGAATTAAACTTTGCATTAAAAAAAAAAGAACGAAACAAAAGAAGAAATAAAAATTTATTTTAAAAAAGTAAGAATTATATCGAGAACCAGAGTTAAAGAGAAATGAATACAGTTATATCAGTTTATCAATAGCATGAGTCAAATCAGCCATAGCTTAATTGTCATTTAGTTGTCTTGATAAATCCATAAAGAAAACTTTCGAGTAATTAGCAAGGAAAGGGCAAAAGAATGAAAGGAATTATTTTCATACCAGTAATCCTTTTGTCACGGGATTCGCTTTTAAAGTTGCCATTACGATAAGTGTTGAAATGACGACGAAAGGCTAAGGCAACCTTAATAGGAATAACTTCTTCAGTGAATTACGAAGGAAATTTATAGAAATGAAAAAAACTTCCGTAATAATACCAAATTAAACATTTTCAACATTTTTTACACTTCCTACAATTGTTATTGAATATATCTAGTAATAAATAAATTGGCAAAGACTTCTTAGATTCAATTATATCTGAGAAACTGTACCATTCCTAAACGATGTGATACAGCTCAATCATTGGTCTTCCTTCCTGAAGCACTGTCAGCTTTCCTTATTCCCTAAGATGCTATCATCCTTTTCTTCCTCTTGGGATGGCTCTTTCCCTAAGTTAAGACTCGACTCCATTACCCTTCTTCACCAAGCCATAAATACTTCTTAAATCTACAAAAAAATTGTTTTATTAAAATTTTTTTCACACTCTGCAGGAAGAACAAGAAAAGTGGATACAAAATGGGAAGGAATTTAAGCTTTATTTAGGTTAACCAATGGAAGAATTTATTAGTTTGCCTGCTGGCAAGATATTAAGCAACAAGAAACACTGAAGAAGATAAGACGAAACTCTCTACCTAATTGCTTCACTTAAGTATCGTAGTTGATGAATGTGATGAGTCTCCTGAAAGTATTTTTCCGTTGAATGAATTATTTTTGGAAAAAAAATTCAATAAAGGAAAAGATTAAATAATCTTCGGAAATTTCTAATTTTGGCGGATGACGTTAAATTTTCGAAATAAATTATATAGCTCTATATAAGGTACCATTTGAGATCATAACCCATTATAGCAATTTAGTCAAGAAAAGGTTTGTTAGGAAGTTAATGACTTCCCGTCTTCCCTCTTAGAATTTCATTATCATTTCATTTCCTCTTCTTCCAAATTTCGAAGCATAATCTCACTTGACATCAACATAATATTATATGATGTATTTAGAATTCAGAGGAAATATTAAGTTGAAATAATGATGATATTTAATGAAATGACCATTATAATTAGTCAGCATCATCAGTGGTCAGAATCAGTAACTTTTTCCAAGTAATCCAGACTTCATCAGATGTATCATTCGTACTACATGGGCCAAGAATGCATAAACAAACTAGATATTCTGAATGACTAGATTATTAAATGTGAATAAAATGTAATGTCAGGCAACTACACATTTAAATAATGAATTATGCCACTTAAGACAATATTTTAATAATAAAAAGTGAAAAATTTTTGAAAACTTTACTATGAGATGGTAAAGTAAATGGATGAGTGCAGAATAAATCTAATGGAATTTATTATAAAGTACTAAAATGACTTTTTAAAAATAACTTGGTAAAATGTTTAAAAATATTTTATGTCATCATATTTGTAGCATAAAATCATATAATTTCACATTAAAAATATTAATTTCAGTTCGTACTTTCGGCTTGAATTATATCACAGTTATCAATAAAACAAGCTATTGATCCAAAAAGAAACAACAATAACAAATTGAAAGGTCATTTATTTAACACTTCACGACAACTTTTTCATTTAAATGCTTCGAATAAACATAATTTGTTGAGATTTTATTCTCTGAAGTTAATTTTTGCAATGGTACTATGAAATAATTCATGATAATAATAAAGGTGTCAGCTTAACGGAATAAATAAACTTGATTGATCATTTCACAAATTAATATTCACCTCTAGCAAGGTGGCGTAGGTAAGAAGTAATTTACAAATGGAGGAAAAAGGTGTACCAGTTGCATTGACGGTTTTGGGGTGATGTAATCAGACATTTAGAAAGCATTAAATATAGGAAAATCAAATTTTTTCAGTCAATTTCTCAGCGGTAATTAATGTTCAATGGTTATTTTCACTTTGCTGCTGAACGGTTAAATATATATTTTAACAAAAAAATTCTGACTCATTGTGGTTAAAAAATTAATAGATACCTAATTTTGCTTGCTTAATGTAATATTTTTTTTTGCTACTACATCGTGTGAGAATTTATAGATGGTGTAAAGAATAGAATAAGCCTAATATTAGGTATTTAAATATTTTTTCAAAAACAATAAAATTTTTCACTACTTGAAACATTTGAAATAAATTGAAAAGTAAGCTTGCCTCATATGGCAATAAACTTTTGGTCTGCCACCGATTTACATTAAAATTAACTTTAAAAGTATTTGCCCACTTTGTTTTTCAAACAAAATGAGTCTGATCTAATTTTTAGCCGCTTTTTTTTTGGAGAACAGCCAGTTTTTGATTTAGTTGTTCATTCAGGTTTCTCACTAATCCATTTTTTCCACAGAAAATTTGAAGTAAACAACATAAAAGACATCCAAATGAATATTTCAGAATAACAAAATCATTAGCAGAATAGAATAAATGAGCTATAAATTGCTATGGCACTTCTCTTTGCTCATTGCAGTTTAATGATTAATTTTTTAAACTTCAATAAGCATAGTATAAAACAGTGAATTCATTGAAATCTTCTGAATGGAGAGAAAAACAGCACCGGTCACGATGAGATCGAATCACTGATAGCTAACATCGAGTTTTATCCCAAACTTTTGATCAGTCTTATCAGTTCAGCGAAATAGAAAGATACTTATTAATACAAACAAATGAAATTTCTCACTTCGAATTTATACTACTAAAAGCATGTAAACAAAGATTATATATAAGTAGAAAATAAAATAGCCAATTGCTAAAAAAATTTTTGAAATAGTAGTAAAATTAGATCTCAAGCTTTATTTGGATTTTAAGGGCTAAAAATTTATTGGACCATTTGAGACTTTGATATCACACTCAAAATTCATTGTAATAACAGAATCCTTGTACACACTTGGTAAGGTGAAAAAATCCATTAGAATTATACTGATCGATTTTAAGTAAACTGAAAAATAATGAACTAACTGTTGATGTTTTCTAAAAATAATATAGCAATTTTCAAGTCTCTCTTAATAATTAAAAAATTTTATGCTATTATGATATTTTAAATATTGCTCCTAACCTGTTTAAACAAACCTTTCAAATCGAAGCTTATAATAATACGTAAAACAAAGTTGGAGTGATCTCAAGCAATCACTGTAAAGATAAAATAAAATTCGATTTGCAATCATTCCTTTTGCTGTTTCATGTGATTGTAATGTAATTTATAATATGCTTTATCATGACAGTTCAAAAAAAAAAAAAACTTATATCGGTTTGAGCACAACCTTTTATTAAACCAAAAGTACGTTTATAAAAAAGTCGGCAGTCAAAAATTACATTTGAGTTTATTTCGTGCTATATGTGAATGTAATAAATGCCCACGAAATAAATTGGGCGTAAGTAATTAGCGGTGCAGCTAAAAGCATAAAAAAGATTTAAATTTCTTAACTTGAAATTCATATTTCATGCAAATTGCAATCTTTAATTTATAGCTTGAGAGAAAAAAAAGGGAAAGAAGGATTTATTTTGGTTCATATCGCTTTATAAAATTATATCATAAAATGAAATGATTGAGGAGCGAAGAAAAAAGCTGTTTCTTAAACTACAAATAAACGGAAATAAATTACTACTGGGAAATTTTTCAACCTGCTATAAATTATCAATATACTCTTTCATTTATGATTCTATTTATCTTGCTGAAAGTTTTTTAAGATTTTAATGTAGCATAAATTTATGATAAGAATAGATGACGAGACGAAAATTCATTAGCGTCACTAAAAGTTCCTTTAAAAATCTATTTGGAATGCGAAAAACTTTTCGAAAATAATTTTGGAAAGTTTTTCATGAAAGCTCGACAAACTATTAGGAAAATATACATATATATACTGCATTTTGATTTTTCAATTTTGGTCAATATGTATATAGACCAAAAATTCAAGTGGTCTATGTAATATAAAAAATGATGCCCATTCATATTAGCATAAAGATTTATTTAGCGCACTTGATGAATAATCCTTAATTACTAAAGATTTAATTTAAAATCAAATAAGACTTAGTGAATGCAATCAATCGTTTTTTTTTTTTTTCAAATACATTTGTCGTAATGTAACATAAAAAAAATATGATGACATTATCGAGTCTCTGAAGACCTCTTCCAAATTCTTTTTCTCCAAAAACTTCACTAGCATCCATTTAAGGATTCTTTATTAACTTACCGCCCTCATCCATCATACTTAAACTCCTCTTCGAACAACTACTCCGATCACTCCACATGAAACATTAATCAATAGTTAGTGAAGTTAATTACTTTCATCAATTGTTTCAACGCCTTTCAAATAGTATCACAAACTCTATGGGACGATTTCTTGCCCTCATGACATTTCAATCTCAATGATTCGTAAGAGATTCTGTTTAGTGCATTGGCTTATCATACTGATCAGTTTTATTTCCATTGATCATCTATATTGGATATCATCAGCAACAAGACAAATTGAGGATGCATATTTATCACTAAGTAGTTTTTTTTTCCGCAATTTATCCAAGTTCCAACGAAAAAAATGTTAATCTGTTTAAAAGACTTTTTAGGAAATATCTAGAAACATCAATCTCATCAAAAATTTATTCTATCAATGAAATTGGAAGTATTTCATTCTTTGTAGCAGAAACTACCACAGTTATTGTAATTTCTTACACAGCCATCTTGTCACCTGTTTTATTATCCAGATTGGCAATGTAAGAATTAGTATTTCAACTAAGTACACTGTACATAATTATTGTTAGTTATTAAAATCAGAAATCTAAAAGTTCCCCTCGCACTCGTCTACAACGTTAGTGAAAGTGAAAGTCATAGAATTCATAAATACTAGAAAGCACATAAGATGTATGATCCAAAAATCACAAAATCATTTTACTGTTTTCAGAAAGACAGTTTTCTGATTTGAGCAGAAGATGAAATGAATGAAGGAATATTTAGACAAGAAAAGATGCAAAGCAAAAGAAAGTTCATCATTTTAAAATTTTATGAAAAAGAAAAAGAAAGGACCAGAAGAAATTATAATACAAAGAACTCTGGTTCTGCAGTAGTTCAAGTTCAAAGTTTCCGAAACATTCAGTTTTTTATTTTTGCTGATAAAAATGATAAAAAATCCGTCGCATTTGAAAAACAATTTTACTATGTGGTATCAACAACCGTTATCACCAAAGTATCATCTTGTACTTAACGTACTGAACCCGATCAACTCAATTTTACATTTAAGAAGGCATACTATGTACAAGTTACTTCTATAAAACAAAGGTTAGGCTGAAGATTGTATAGTTCTCTTCCTAAAATAAATGAAATTGATTCAGAAAAAAAATTCCTCTACAAAAAGTGTGAAATTCAAAAAATATTTAATATTCCGCATTTATAATAACACGTGATCGATTTTGCATTGCTTGTTGACTGTTTTAATATATTGTGAAACTTAAAAAGGAAATTACAAATGAATGGGACAGGAAATTTTGTAAAATAATTTTACTAATTAATAAGATATATGAAAAGTTAATCTTCTGTCTCTTGCCTATTTGAATTTTTTATTTCTAATTCACAGCCTTTTTCCATTTCAGTCAGCATTATTGTTACCAGTGTTTTATAGATTGAATCCATGTTATCTGTGTAGCGTTCACCCAGTATTAATTTCACCGAATAGAGAAATGGCTCCTCCATTACCTTGAAAAATAAATGAATTATTAATTTGCATTAAATGAAAGTTTAGCAGAGGTTGTTTCCCAGAAACATGTTGCTGTGTTGATACTTCGTGATGTTTTGCATCAAAACAATGAATAAACTTCATTCATTGATACTGATGTTTTTATCATCACTGCTTATCTTTTATCATTAATTTCCCAAAAATTACATACACTACACTCTTAAAAAAAAGAATATTTTTTATCCTTGAATTTTAATATAATGCAAGGCGAAATTTATGGATTAATTACCCAAAACATTTCTGGTTTGAAATGTTCCTTGTGTGCATGTGAACGTCCATTTTCCTTTAACAACTCGAAAAATTTCTCAGTATTTCCAATATTGCTGAAATTATTATCGTTGGAGAGAATTTATTAACTGGAATTTTATTGTTTTATAGTGTCTATGGTCCTCAAAATTCCCCATTAATCGACGGTAGGATTGGTTAATCATCATCTTATCAATTATTTGTTATAGCAATGATCACAGATCGTTCTGGTGATAATGTTTGGGTACCAAAAAACTGCTGTCGTCAAATATGAGTAGAAAATTTGTCACTGACGCGATAGTATGACCAAAAAATTTCATAACAGATTCAGCATGTGCTCGTAGACAATCATCCATTCGTTGTTTCTCTTCACTGGAAGTTGCAATAGTATGGAATGGAAATAATTTATAGTATTCCGGATGCAGTGATAACATTCTGAAATGAATATCCACTGTGATACTGAGATAGCTGGCATGATTCAGATGCATTGAGGAGTAAACAGTAAACAGTTATATTAATTAAATGTCTTCTGAAAAACAAATTGTCGTTTTATGTGAAACTACAGAAAATGCATTATTAATAGAGGGGAAAAAAGAACTTATAAATAGGGAACATAGCTGGAAAAAGAATAATGCGAAATATCGAAGAGAAGGATAAGAAACGGGAGGAGAGAAAGTGCGAGGAAATCATTTAAAGAGGTAAAATTTAATAGCGACGAGAACGTTTTTTTTTTTTTTTCTTTGTTGAAAGTATTTGTAGCAAGCATCGTCCAGAAGGATAAATAAGTGACCCCATTTGATAACCTTTTTAGTAAAGTGGAAAATGAGTAACTTACTTTAAGAACATTTCAACGCCAGCTGCGCAAACTTCGCGGTCGATACCTTTCCAGTTTTTTGTCAATACGTATTTCTGTTTCTGGGTTAGCGGTATGCGTGGATCATAGTCTTTTGCTTCAGAATTTCGTGCCTTCATAGTTGGTGTCATCGGTGCACTTACCGCTCCTGATTTCACACCGAAACAACAACATAGCATCACGCTGGAAGCAATTCCTGAATTTCTGGAAATGACGTAACACTGAATACTATGTTCAAATATAGTATCTTCCGACTAAATTGTAACTCTTGATTTTAACAAATTTTCAATTCATGGCAACACTATTAATAGCTCCAACAAAATCGTCCTCATTCATATTTGTAATGAATGCCTTTCACAATTTCAATTGATGTTTGGAAGAATTTCATTGCAAATTTCATACTTCACACAATTTTCTACATATCATTTATATATAAATTTTCTTTGCAAATTTCGTCCCAATCTCGTATATTTCCACTGTTCCAACTGGAAGTGAAACAGAATGTAAATTTCACCATTATCAGTGATTGCTGAGGTTGATATCTGTTTATACTCTTCTTCCATATCACAATATTCTTCCGTACATTCTTCGCTTCAGAACTTTTTTCTTGTGATTTATTAAAATGAGTTACAACTTCTAATTAAACAAAATTACTGTCTTACAGTAGAAATCCATTATTATGTGTTGTATTTGCTGTTATTGCTAACAACATCATTTTTATGGTAATATCATATTTACAATGATAATAAGTAGACATTAATAAGAAGTTCACCCTTTAAACCATTTTTTTTTTGTCACTAATAATCCTTTAGCAATGCAAATCATATAATCCTTATCATAGCTCAATAACTACTGATATCATCTCGTTATCTTTTATCATGTTATCATTTATCAGTATTATAATAAAATGATTTTGAGAAGCTTCACTAAATATTCTTCACAGAGTTGTTTGCAAAAAAAAAGAAATATTGTTGTGAATGCGAATGAGCTGAATGTAAATAATTTTATACGGAATGAATGAGATGTATAAATTGTCAGGATATTTTTCAGAAATGAGTAGGTTGCAAATAATTTTTACACCTGTGTACTAAGCATTAATATTGGAAATTAAAATTTAATAAACGGGTAAAATAGGAGTGTTATACTTCCTTAAAATTCTAATTTTTCAGGTGTTGTAAAAAAATACTTCCTGATATGGTAACAGAGAGAAATGTAATTTCTGGATAAGTAATTTCTCTGAAATATTAAGATCATAAATTCTCATACATTTCTATTTTTCTAATGTACATTTTGACTCTAGTTCAGATTTTCAACAATGATATTCGGTCTTCGATTTTCCATTTATGATTCTTATTGGTAAAGTAAAATTTGTAGTTGAAATTTTAAGTTATCAAAATCATATTTCACTAACAACATAGTGAAGTACAACAAGTAAAGGTGCTTGTGATTTACAGGAAGTAGTATTGCAGTGATTATTTATAGCTTAATACATTAGAGAAGTAAAGGTAATCGAATTGTACTTCCAAGATAATTTTATTTGCTAAAAAATTGAAAATTTAAAGCTGAGTGAGTTCAATTTGATATGGAACAAAGAACGAAAAATTGCTGTGAAATTCAAATCGTTTTTCGATACTGCATTTTCTGTAAAATTAGGTAATATACTTATGGAAGACATTTAATGTCATAATTGTAAAAGATACATACCTATAAAGCAGTTTTATTTTATAACACATGAAATCCAACAAGGCTATTTTAAAATTATTTGTTTGCTGTGGTAGACAAACTTGAAAAATAAACAAAATTGTAAGTAAGCAATACATATCAGTTCTCCAGCAGTAGAATTTGATGTCTTTTTCATAATTACATACAAATATGATAATACCATAAAGATGATATGAATAACAATAACAACAAATATATCTTGTAATAGGCCACTATAATTAGAGATATTAATTTTATTTAGTGAGCAGCACAAGTTTATTTTGGTGTGTTAAAAGGGAAAAAGTTTGGAAGCAAAAATGTACGAGATTTTTTATGGAATTGATCAGATATTTGTAGAAGTCAAATGATTAAATAAAACTGACAAACCGTTTGTTGCCGGATGAGCATAACAACAGAGGTAGTGAACTAAATACTTAAACTGAGTTACTGAGGACTTTCTCAACAACATTTTTTCCAGGTATTTTACAAGTTAAAGGAGTTGATTTGGAAAAAAAGAAAACAACAGCTTCGAATTTCATAATGCAAACATAGATCATCCAGATGATCGAATTCCATCCAGATAGAATTCGCTGATGAACTTTTACTAAACATTCAGTGAATGAACTATATAGCTAGAAATATTTTCTACAAATTAATTGCTAATTTAATTTGTTCACACTAATTAGCAGTGCACTATGCACCATGCAACTTTAATAATAATCTTTAAGATTTTTTAATGAATGCAAAAACAAATTTTCGACAGCATCAAGCAGATTCTAAATAACTAATTGACAATTAGCACATCTTTTGAAATTATTTCGTTTTCAAAAACAATACATTTTGAATAGCTACCATGCTTGCATTTTTGCTTCTGTTCAAATTTATTGACTTTTATGTGATATTTCGTTATTTTCGAAGATAAAATTTCGCAGAAAATCTCAGAAGTGATAAAAAATACTGATCTTAAAAACTGTCAGTTCCAAATTTTGCAAGTAAGTAATGTGCTTACGCTTTTTTATTTCAAACTACACTTATTTCGATTCTCTGCATTAATTCTCTTCTTAAGAAAGTGCATTTAAAAGTTATACAAGTCCTACTTATTTAAAAATTTACCGGGTTTTGCTTGTAAGATCGAAAGCTAATTTAAATGTATTTCAAATCAGTTTAAATATTGTTTAGTTAAAATGGAATTTTTAAATGAATATTAAATTTTTCATGAAGATCAGATCTCTACTGAGTTGTCTTCTTAAAAGCACCATTGGGAGTTATTTGTGCTTAAATATCCATTTATCAATTTTTTGTTTCTAAGAAAAAAGTGATGCAAAAATGGCAAACATAATATTGCTAAAAAGAGAATTACATAAAATTTAAAAAAAATAATTGTATTTATTACCGTAGCATAGCAATTAGATTTGTACTTGCTACTGAAAATTATCAAAATTGGAAAATATTCTGTAGGAGAAGGCTCCTACACCAATTAAGTCTATTCTTTGTGATTTCATCTTAGTGCAAGTAATGATAGCCTCTTGCTTTTTACTTTATTTCATTTTATTCTGGATTAAGCAAAAATAATCTATCAGGATGCATTAGATTTACATGCTTAAAGAAAAACAATATAAAATTTACCCCATAAAAATACCCAACATTAATTTTTATTTCGCATGCTATACATATAATTAATGAGTATGAAAGCTAAATTTAAATGCAAAATTTTCTGCAAGTATCTTGCATTGTAATTGTAATTCTTAGAAAACAACTTTGTCTGCAATTGAGGAAAAATTTTCAAATTGTGATATTGAAGAGTAAGAAGAGAGTTTGAGGCATGAAATGAATCTGAGAAATAAATATTAAGAGCTTCAGTAAGTCTATTATTCTCATTTTGATACTGCATGTTGTGATTCTTCAGTAGGATAATGGAAACATTAGGAGCAATCAGTGATTCAGACTCACAGGATTGACAAGAAGATAATTAAGTATAAGCGAATGGGATTAAGTACCAAATCGAAGATTAGACGCCTCTCTCTGATATATTATTCTAAAATCTGTGATTTCCGATTTCTTAGAACACATTTGCACTCTTTAAATAGCTATAAATCAAATGATCAGAAGTCCAAAATGAAACAAATTAAAAAACATAAACACAATTGCCTTTATAAAATATGGTCCATTCGCTCTGTACAAAGCATTTTATTCATTATTGCGCATTCTTCCCTGTTAATAACGAATAAATTAAAAAACAACGAACAGTATGAAAAGAATAAATTGCGTTAGCAAAAGTTTCCACTGGTAATTTTTCCAGTAAAAGTAATCTTTTGAAGAAAAAAAAAGTAGGAAGAAAAAGAAACACGTATACTCCTTTTCGATAATGGAAAATGATCAAATGTAAAGTTTTGGTTGGTTGTCAAGCTAAAAGCTGTAATACTTTTAGGCATCAGAATTGGATAATTCGTTATTGCTTAGCAGTCACTCATCCATCACAATGAGTTTCGAGATTGAAAGAAAATAAATACAATTCAGTATGACAGTTTATTCCCTCACTTATTTATCCTTTTTTCTTTCTCTCTCTCTACCTAGCTGTAGAGAAATTGGCTTTTAACTTAAATTTTATAAAGTAGCTGAAATTAATTATCGAGATAATTTGTATAATATTAGTAGGTGAGCTTTCTATAATTAAATTTACTTCATTCATGCAATATTCTGTTACAGATTGCCAGATGAATGGATGATATAAATAGGAATAATACATTTTATCAAAAAATCATTCAAGTCGTATTGATCTTTATACTGACTTTTGAATCTTATTTTAGCATTTTATTTTTTATTCTAATAACCAATCAAGAAGTCTATTTCAGTGACTGAAAAGTTACAACTTGCTAAGGGGTTATAAAAATTTTTGCAGGAGGAATAAGTTGTCTAGACTTACTAGCTTTTCAAGCCTTCATTTGAACTAACTCTTTTTCAAATTAGCACATTACTAGGTGATTGATTTTTTTTTTCTTTTTTGTCATTATAAAATAATGTGAAGTGATATCGTGTACCCTTAATAAATGATGTTTATACGTGAGGATCATTTCTTGAGTGTTTAAGAAAGGCATAAAAAAAGTAGATTAAAGAAAGTGACGCAAAGAAGCACAGTATGCCGCTGGTACTAAGCCTTTAAGCACTAAGTACTTTAGTGGAAGATATCTAGAAGGATATTAATCCTTTTCAGTTACCTATTAAATAAAGGCCAAATAAAATATTTCCAATCCATAACTTGCTGCTACTGTTTTATGAGATGTCAAACGTTAACCAAAGAAAATGTCCACTAAAACGAAACAATATTAAGACCTGATAACTGAGTGATAAAACCCTAAAGCGTAGTCTTAGTGCTGTGTATGGAGTAAATACAATGACATAAACAGCTGACACTACACATTAGAAATGGCAGCTAATTAAGAACCTTACGATAATTATCGTTGTGTAATAATTTAGGTGCGCAATTTCCATGACATCAAATAATTGGTTAGATCCGACAAAATCTAAAATTAGAAGAATAATTTTTCAAATTCGATAAACTGACGAAAATTCATATGTATAGGCGTGAAAAACAAAGGCATTGTTTGCATCTATAAGTTTCAAACACTTTAGAGTAGTGGAAAATAAGCCAATTCCACTGGGAGACACTCTTCCTTCAAAGACATTCATCTCTTCTTGCGGTTCTAATTATCTCTTTTCCACATTTCCGAACAATCAAAAATGTATAATAATGAATAGATTATTTTTTGCATTTTTGTTGAATCGTATGGAGTTGAGAAAGTTTTTAACCAGCAGAAGTGTTCGACGATTTCATACAATTAACACGGAAAATGACTTCGATATTAAATCGAACTTTCTTCCTGGCTAGAAAAATGATTAAAAAAATTAGAAATATAAAGGAACTTTCATAAAAATTCATTACTAGGAAGCTATATAAAATAAAAAATTCCTAGCTATTATTAGTCAGCTTTACGATTAAAATGCAATGTCTTTGTTAAATTTCAATATACATGCATCCATATTTCTTCCTCGTTTTATTGGGTTTTTTTTATCATAAAAATGTTGCAAGCAAATTTTTATTTTGAAAAATTTTTTATATGTTGTAATAGCAAAAGCAAAGCTAAATAAACTGAAGAGTTTGTTTCGGTAATAACTAAAAGAAACGTTATCACTCACTTCGATTTATATTCACGTTCCAAGGAAGTTTGAATTCTATATTGCTGATAAATTCAACAAAATCACTACTTACTAAATTGCAAGAAGCACAACTTTATTGCAGCTCTAGGCTTATATTTTATTATTTTTATGTTTCTAGGATCGCAGTTTTGTCATTGATCTGTAACCACAGTTTGACTAATTATAAACAGTTTCATATTTAAATGACGTTTAGAAAACTAAAATATTGCCCATTTCGTGTCAATATTTCTGATATAAATTTAGTACATATATATATATATATATATACAATAATACTACATATATTACTATAATAATACATACTATATATAACACTGCATATAATACTATACTCTGTATTTATTTAGCATATATATCCTTAGAGATATTGGATCTGTTGAAATTGTTGTTTATGACTATTAAAATTGTTTGTGCTGCTACATTTAAAGATAATTTGTAGCTAATGAATTCTTAAAGTTAAACTTCAAAGATCAAACAAAGAGAAACTTGCAAATAATAAAGGAAAAATCTGCGCTGAAAAAAATACTGCAATAGACTAGTAAAACATTTTTTTCCCTGATAAACACAAATTTAAAAATGTTATTTGTATTCTGGATATTTTGAGTCACATTTACACTTTTTTTCTTTTTTTTGCATAACAAATTAAACAGAGCTCA
>PQVD01001257.1:97818-124990 GCA_003012265.1 Setaria equina
CAAACTTTATTTATAGGGTGTCACCCGAATCCTATGCACAAGGATTCCTTTCTATCGACAAGTAATTGTAATGTCGTTTAGTTGTGATCATTGCGGTTACAGTAACAACGAATTGCAAAGTGGTGAAGCCGCACAGGTAAGCTTTATTGCTTCGCGGAAATTGAATAAAGTTGGACATTGTGGTTGATAGATCTTACTTTGTTATACTATCGATGTTACCCAAATTTGGACAGCAGTTCAGTGACATTCATATTGAACTACCGAAAATTTGATCTTGCGGACGTACTGGATAAATTGTGCTTATGACATTAAAGACTTTTTATCAGAATTCTGGCAGCGAACATTGATTGATTTAACTGATCTTGCCAAAAGCGAAATATAACAAGTTTGTAAGTTATAAAAACTTTAAATCTGGCTCATATGTATTAATTAATATTGTCCAGGAACATGGAGTCGATATTGTTCTGCAAGTAAAAAATTCGTCAGATTTTAATCGACAGGTAATAAAGTCAGAATATGCCGAGATTGAAATTAAAGAACTGGAGCTAACCATTCCTTCCAAGTCACAAGCTGGAGGTTTGATTTTTTCACTGAGTTTTTCAAATTTTGCAGTGAAAACAAAAGTATGGTGCGGTTGACTTACTGAAGACAGCTTTTGATCATTGTCATCTGTCTTTTTTGCAGTGCTCAACCTCAGTTCTTTGTGAAATATTCCTTTTTTTCCAGAAATAACAACTGTAGAAGGGATTTTACAACGCGTGATTGCTGGTCTCAGTCAAGATCAAAGTCAAAGGCGTCTGTGTTACCCTGAAAGTGCTGAAAAAATTGATGAATTCATAAAACGAATAGAGCGAATAATTAGTCAGCAAGAGAAATTTACTTTGGTATATTCATTCTTATTTTATTTTTCATTTTTTCGCAGTAGGAGGAGGGCTTTAACTGATGGTTTTAGGAATCGCAAAAAAAATACCATGAAACCAAAACATTTTGTCTTTTTTACTAGATTTGATGACCTGTATAAAACTTACTAGTTTTGTATGCTTTTCAGAGGATAAGAGATGCGTCGGGTAATAGTTTTATTCAAAATCCCACTCCATTTCATGTGGATTCGCAGTGTGTCATAACCCATTTTCATCGAGATCTCGCCGACAAACAACTTTTGGGATTTGTGGCTGATGATGTGAAAGAAGTAATTTGCTTATTAGTTTTTGATTATGGTTTTTATTGTGTAATGTTTCCTTGAAATAATTTATTAGTGTCCATTTTCAGGAAGATTCTACTCCATTCCAGTCATATGATGATGCAAAAAACGAGGTTTTGAAGTTTGCCACTGATTGTCCTAACTGTGGTACTTCAACGCAGACATGTATGAAGCCTACAGGTGTGCTTATAAGGCTATTTACCAAGTAGCATATATTTCTAAATTGTATTTTTTCGCTTACGTCTGTCATTTGCACAGTGTATTATTTTAAATTTGACTGAATTACAGATATTCCTTATTTTACAACAGTTATCCTAATGTGTACTGCTTGTGATGCTTGTGGGTGGAAATCGAATGAAATTAAAAGTGGTAGTGCCATACGAAGTCATGGTTGCAGATTAACTGTTTCGATAGAAGAAGTTAATTTTAATTTTTATCTTTTTAACAAGAAGAGTAAAGGATCTGTCGTCATTTCTGTCTCAGTAGCCGGTTCAATTATAGTAAATTGCACTAATGTGCTAATAGAACTAAAAAATTTTGTTGGACGATAGATATTAATCGGATTCATTGTTTAGAAGTTATTTGTACAGAGATTTCATTGCAGGACACTGATCTTGCGCGAGATGTCCTGAAATCAGACACATGTAGTATGTCTATTCCTGAACTCGATTTGGAAGTGGGTTGTGGTGCTTTATCAGGAAGATTTACAACTGTCGAGGGTTTGCTCGTGTCTACTAGGGATCAACTTAAGGTTTATCTTTTCAAACTAATCTTTTGGAAAGGACAGTACCGTCCTTGTTTGTTAATATAAAATTAAATACTTTTTATCTCCCTGTTTCGTTTCACTCACTTTACTTTTCTTTCAGGAAGTAGGAGGTTTATTCTTGGTAGGCGATAGTAGGAACGAAACGGAAAAGGAACAAATGAAGGAATTTTTGGATAATTTTGAGCAAATATTGCAGTTACGGAAAAAAGTTCATTTGGTCTTAGACGATCCAACGGGTAACAGTTACATTCAAGTGAGGTTTGGAAACAATATCTTCTTTTTTTTCATATTGGAAATGCTGAAACTGTGATGAAAGTGTTAAGTAGTAAGAGCTCCATAACCAGTTCAAAGTTCTAGAGTTTGAATGCTCCAATGGATGATAATCGTTTAAAGAAAGATTTCTATGAGCGGACCAGGGAACAAAACGATGAACTTGGCTTAAATGATATGAAAACAGAAAATTATGCAGAATTAGAAACTATTAATGAATGCGAGTGATTTTAAATACCTATTTTTGCAAGACGATCTGAAAGGTATCTCCATCTTTATAATATTGTATATGGAAAAGTGCATCTGGGTAAACATTAACAAATCTATTTCAGTAAAGTATGAAATAATTCAAAAAAAAAAAAATATTTTTTAGAATTTTCACACCTCTTTGTTAATTTGTTATATTGAATAGTTATCAGTTTTAGGAACAGCGCTGCATAATCTGATAATTTTCTATGCTCACTTCCTTTACTTAGTTTTACTTAAATGGAAACAAGAGCGTAAATGGGATAAAGTAATAAATCAGTTTTTGAAAATTTAATCCATACATAAAAAGTTTTTCAGGAAGAAATGGAAGGTGGCGAATTTAAATTGTTTACCGTTTTCATATTATTTTGGTGCTCTTCTGTTTTAAAATAGAAGGAAGTTTTGTTTTCTCCTAGTTTTGTCTCTGAAAGCGTCAAACCCAACTCTTGTTCTTACCATATGCTTTTTCGATCTGTCTATGAAATTTCTATATATTAAAGAGCAGGGCTAAATCAAAAGAAGAGATACGTAAGCAGTTGGGAGAAAAGTATAGTATGGAAAAAAAGAAAGGTTAGGAAATTCATGACTGATGGTATTTATTTTGAATTATTCAATTTCGTAGTTAAATTCTCTAAAAAGAGGATTCGAAATGGAATGCGCTGTAACCATTTCTCTGGTGAATTGAACTGTTTTTACTATTATAGTGACGAAAACCGGTTCTGTTCTGATTTGGAAATGTGCAACAATAAAGAGTTGTATTCTTGTCCTTCACTCGCTGTTTGAATCCACGCTTCGACAGTTGATTTGAAAATATTTTAATTTGTGGGTCTAATGTATATCGGCATGGTGATACTTTTGATCGTGATATGGGTTTTTAGTATTCTAGCTTTTCTGGCCTGAAAAGTAATTCTAAGTTTCAGCTCAGCAGTTCACTACTGTTAAGTAGTTTTATCGACTTAACCACAATGCAATTCTCGATGTCTCTTCATGTTTCAAATTAATTTGATAGCTTAATCTGTTCTTATCCCTGCTGCATACTTTTTGGTTACAGGGAATTGCTTGAAGATTATATTTGTTTTTTGTTTCTTTTTATTTTAAAGATACTCTTGGCCAATTTTTTATTTACTGGTAATTCATTCATTTATTTAAGTGTACAGATTTTACTTTAATGACCAATTCATGAATATCATGTTAATACCTCTCATTACAAATGTTCTACAAACATGAATATATTATTTAACTTGTTAACAACTGCCTAACTTTACAATGCTATTTTTCATTTATCAAATGAAAACCAAATTAGTAAGAAGTATCAACGGAAATTATTGCAGTTAGATTAACTCGATCTAACCGTGCATTATTACGCTGATTCAATCAGCTCGCTATGATCCATGGGTAGTTAGAGAAGATCCCGGTTAAATGAATTAACATATAGAGTTGACGAACTTTTTTTCCTCAAATATGTAGCTGGAATCCGAAAATACTACCTAATAAGGATGAATTAATGTTGTTGTATGAGTTGTGCCTCTATGCGTTCCAAAATGGCATTCTTGCTCTGTAAGCATTCATCAGTCTTGGCCATCGACCCTTTTCTATCCCTTCTCCTCTTGTTTCTGCAATTTTTGTTTTATTTCTTGCTTCAGTGTACCATCAACATTTTGATATTATTGCTGTTGTCTTCAAATGATAACACTGGCTTTCTGTCCTTGACGAGCTATTTTTAATCGAAGCATACATTTTGTGTGTCGCTTTTAAATACCAACTAGACTGATTTTCTCGTAGTTGCTTTCTTTTGGCATTAACTTCTTTAATGAGTGTCGCAGAATCTTTTAAAATTTAAATTTTTAGGGAAAGTTGTTTCATTTTTCTTTTTTTTTTTGGTGGGCGAAGGGGAAGGAAGAACATTTTGGTTTTTTTAATAAGGTTTGCATAAAAATTGGAAGAATTATTCCGTCAATGGGACTATGGAAATCGATTTTTGTCGGTAAGGCAGAAGGACAGAAATGCCTGAAAGTGTCAGATATCTAAAAGTAATTACCTATAATTATTTTGGCTATGAAAACCAATTCTGCTGACTACTGACTTTGGATTTTTCTCCTAAATTCTTCCACCTTTTTAAGGTTAATTTGGATTTAAATTATAATCGCACGATCCACTAATGGAACATTGGAAAAGGATTGAAAATATCGGTGAAAAAGTCTAATCACTGCTCTCAAGAAAAATTTTACACAATCAGAAAAGCAGTGGAATATAATGGAAATCTTAAAATCGAAATCGAGTATGTTCCAGTGAATTTGCTATTAGCAATTCACGACCTGCTCTCTTTCGTTTCGCGATAAATTAAATGATTTGATGCATTTTTTATTTACATGTGTGCCTAATTAATTTTTACGAAGCGGGAAAAGAATGTAGGAGGAAGAAAATGGACAACCTACCTTATTTGATCATCGTCGATTCGTATGTAGATTCTCTTTATGTTAATTATATTTTGTAATAAGCTCCATTTCCACGAAGTTCCTATGAATTCAAAGGATTCTCAGATCTGAAATGTACCATTCCTCATTTGGCAGGTCTTCTAATGAATTTCGCCTTTTTTGGTTCAGGTTTGGTGCACTCATTCAATATTGGAATCTTATTTAGTTCAAAAAAATAAAAATTTGCATTGACTGTTCTATAAAATTGCTTTAGCGACACTGGCGATGAGTTGTTAAATTTAATCGACCTATTGGCCTGAATTACATGATGGGATTTTCTTTCAATCAAAAATTCAAAACTTAATGCCAAGGTTTATCACGGCAGTCTTATGTTAGTTTCTGAATGTGAGAAAGAGATTAAGTAATGATATGAAGGATTAAGTATATCAAAAATTTTTTTATTCTGGATGGATTTTTTTCTTTTTTTTGTTTCCTAAAAATTATAAAGAGAAAACTTGTTCAAGTATTCCTTTTCTGTTTCTAAGCTGTTCAGTCAACATTCCGGTAATATTTCCAGACTGAACGGACTTTCAGAAAGCCAATTATGCCAAACTATTATACCTGCTATTAGATCCGCATCTGTTTTCTGTGGAAAGTAGATATACTCCTTCATATTTGCAATGTTAGAGTGATGAGATAATAGAAAGTTAAGAAAAAGGTGGTGGTGTAGGAGCAGAGGGTGATCTTTTCCGGATAACAATTTTCTTTGGTTAGATGTATAGCAGGAAGAAGTGCTTTTGCTATTTGCAGTTGATGCTTAGACTTGGCTGCCTTGATCCAGTAATGATCAGGCCTTAGCTTAGTTGACTTTGGAGAAAAGACGATTAATAGCGAAAAGACGGACGAGAAATAAAAGAAGTGAGAGAGACGTTGTTATGGGCATTCCTGCAAATAAGATGAAATTAGGTCTTGAAAGCATCGGACAAAATCGATGTTATAAAAGGCCAACTAGTGCCAACGACTAACTAGCGAAGACACAAGAAGGTTCTTTCTTTTCAGTAGGTTCTTTAGAGATGATGGTCGCTTCCGAGCTGGAAATGAGAAAAAAAAGTAGCGTCAAAGTCGGCACAACATACATAAATCGACTTGATAAGTTGTACTTCAGGCCTTCCGATTCTTTTGAGCTCCATTTTGGCCTAGTTTAGAGCTACTTCCGAACTGGTCACTCTCCAATTTTTTCTTCCTTTTCAAAACATCCACGAAGCTCTTTGACCCCTTTATCCGCTCTTGTATTTGACATCACCATCAATAATATTTATATTTCTTCCTCATTATCATCTTCAATGCTATCATTACTACTTTTGCTATAACCACCTTCACTTCATTATTGTCCTTTAGTATCCTTATTAATCTCATTATCTTTTTTCAATAATATGATCATTATCACCATCATTGTCTCTCTGGAACTCTCAGTGTTCTAAAACTACAATTTCTTGCGTTGATTCATGCTGTCTAGCCTACATCACTTATGTAAGTGATGTATTTTCTTCCAGAAAATCCATGTAACACAATAATTATAGGTATCTTGATGAAGATATCTAGAGAAATGACGAGCTAATATCTTATGAGCTAATATCCATATCATTTCTTGTTTAGAAATTCTGTTTTATAATCCTACACTAGCATTTCTGGCCGTTTAAAATTTTGGATGGTATGGATGCATTGATTGTTTTTCAAGCTATAACTAGTATTTTTTGATGTGTTTATCTAAGAAAGATCTTCTGTAAAATTTTATTTCAGCAGTTAGTAAAAAATATTCATTACTCGACTGTTGTCAGTAAGAGCACTTGGTAACCGTACCAAGATGTAGTCATAGTAACGCTTAGGTGTTCCAGAAGCATGGGAATTATATTCTTCAATTTCAAATTAGCCATGAAAATATCACTGGTTAAGTATTATTTGGTGATCAATAAGTTACTAGTTCGAACTATACCAAAATTTACATTGCAAGAACAATTGCATAATTACGCTATAAGTAAAGTAATTAAAATAGGTATGCAGCCAAGTAAGCATAGTTTTGAAGTCATTTAAACAAGAAAGTGGATGACGGCTGAAACTGGCTGTTAAGTAGGTAAATAAGTTAGTATTATATATAGAGATAAGACATGAACAATTAATCAAATGTTAGAGATCAGCGATTAAATGAGTGTTATTAGCAGTGCCATGTTTCATTTATAGTTTAACTGCTTGCAATAAAATATTGTTCTGGGAAACCTTTATAACATCTGCTTTTTTCCGGTAGCATTCATTTTCTTGTAGATGAACACTTCAGACAATGTTTTCTTCTAAATGATACATATATCGAACCATCTGATGTAAAACTTGTAAAGGGTTTAGAATTATAGTGGATATATGACAAAGAAATGCGTTATGTTTAGTGTTCCTTTGTTAACTATGTCGGGATTTCTCAATTATCTAGTCTTCACATAACCAAAATGTTCCTTAGTATCAACCGGAAAACTATTCTAACCAACCTGCCGCTTTGTTGTTCTTTATCTGAATCTAGTCCCTTTTTGCAGATTATTTTTTTTATTGGACCTGAAACCACTGGGCTATACTACACATCGTACTTTGCAAACTATGATTAGTTTCGTTTCATGTAGTCGTCGGTTTCATACAAGGAAATCATCCGATCTTTTTTCTCCCTTACTTTTTTTTTTAACCAGAAACAGCTAAAAAAACAAAATAATTTGAATACTTCATATTTTCATAACTACCCATCCAATAAATTTCTCAAAATCTTTTCATCATAAATTAAAAACGGCAATTTGTTTCACGGCTTCCCATAAAATTTCGTAAAAAAAGAGAAAAAAAATTAGAACGGAAAGAATTCCTCTATTATTCATATTTTCTGAAATTTAGATTTCATGTCGAAGTGATTTTTTCGTCCCAAATTCATCTGTATGAAAGGTTACGAGTTAAGCCACGATCTAATCACTCCCATATGTTGGAAATTTTTCATAATATTTCTAAACAGTCTTCAAAATTGTTTCATCTTTTCGGTAAAATATTTTCTTAATAGAAGTCTAAGATGAACAATTGCTCGAGATTTGCTGAAGATAGAATTGCAGAATAGGTATGAAGATCTCTCCAGCACTTTTACTGCAACCTTTTTAATTTCCTATCTCACTTACTGCCAATATCTTTCCTGCTTGCTTTTTCGACAAGTCCTGTGCAGCTAAACGAACAATTAGAAATTATTTTACTCTATTCTAGTATGAAGAGCATAGCTGTCCCACTCCTCCAGCAATTCATTATTCCCGAGATCACATTATCCTCCAATATTAACCTTATCAAGAGATTATTAAAGTAACTTACTCCATAGAATTACCTAATCCTTCCACTACGTTCAATGGCGAATATCTTTTCTAAGTTTACTTTAATCTGGGATTTATTTTTTCATCACGGGTTAAGTAGCTTGCAGTAAGCTAGCCGCGGAAAATGACGCGTGTTGGTGGTGATTCACGTCGTGGTTAATGGTTAAGTTAGGTTGTTAATTTGTTCATGTAATCATTTCTTTCATCTGAGCGTTAAATACTTCTAATCCTCTCTTAAATTTATCCTTCTATCGCATTTTCTAACTGACGGAGTACGTGGGCATCAGTCTGTGCGGTCTGAAATACATGTTTGAAATGGGCTAAATGTTACTCTTGGTTTTCAGAATAACTGACTGCTTTTTTCGTTTAATTTCCAGTTTGCTTTACTTCCGTTTCTCTTGTGTTCTTTAAAATAGTCGCTTTCTTTTAACTTGATTGGAGGAACATTCCTTTTATGAAGCTGCTTTGATAATGTAATTTGTTTACAAATTTTTATGTATTTATCAGTGTTTTATAAATGTTTGTGACGTGTTATACGTATTTTCTATCTTAATAATTATATCTTTGGATATGTTCAAATGTCAACTCTAAGTTTACTACAGTGTATATTTAAGTAACTTTTAAGTTTTTTATAGTCATTTTCCCACAAACTTCACTTGGCTGTTCTGTTTTTATTGTAACCTTCTCGTCGAATCCTAAGGAAAGAAATTTCTATGCAGTTATATAATGTCGTATACCTTAGGTTATTTGGAGAAATGGAAATGGGCGGACAGGAAAGTGGCATGCCCGGGGCAAGCCAAGGAGCTAGGCCATCGAATAAACGTTTGCAGCAAACTCAAGCGCAGGTGGATGAAGTTGTTGGAATTATGAAAGTAAGCTTACAATTTTTAATTTAGTGATAAGAAAGGATCTCGTTGAGA
The DNA here is from genome assembly GCA_003012265.1 of Setaria equina. Classification (NCBI taxonomy): domain Eukaryota; kingdom Metazoa; phylum Nematoda; class Chromadorea; order Rhabditida; family Setariidae; genus Setaria; species Setaria equina. Next base: position 107,013 of record PQVD01001257.1, read on the forward strand.
AAGTATCACCATTGGAAAAGAAATGAGATCGTTGTTGTTTTTGTTATTTTATTCATAAAAAACAAAATCACTTGGGATAAGTTATTCCTTTCAAATTACGTTAAGTTGTTTATATAAAGTCATCAAGTGGGAGTATTTTTCATGACCATTATATTTGACGCTTTGACGATGTAGCGCTAAGAAATGATCTAGAAATATGAGTGGATTTGGAAAACTGAAATTGCAAAGAGTTCACTTCTATCAAACAAGCATTTGCAGGTAAATGTGGAAAAAGTACTGGAACGTGATCAAAAGTTATCACAATTAGACGATCGTGCAGATGCGCTTCAGGTTTGTTTGATGTCATTGTTTTGCCCGAGGATAAAAGGAAAAAGGGGGGAGCAGTTTTTTGCTTTTTTGATAAAAAGCTTTTGATTAAATGATATTATTAATTTTAAATTCCTCTAGTATCACTTTTTTGTTTGCACCTACGTGCAAAATGCTTGCAGCTTTCTTAAATCTTTTTGAAAAGATATGGACGTCACAGTAAAGTTTATGTCAATTTTTTTATCTGGCAGTTTCGATTTACATGATTTAGTCGATGTTTTGGGGTTCCAGAAGTTTGTATGCATCATGTAGTTGTTTTTCTCTTTTGTAGTAAATTGTATCAAGGTCATGACTTCTGGTGTGTACTATCAGGTCGATTGAACGGATTAGTTTCATTAGCTTCCCACAGAAAATTCGTGTATGGCTGTGTTCAGCATGAACATAGGGAATCAGGGAATGAGGTAGTACAGAAGCACGTCTTATTTTGTTGTTGTATGTTTCGTTTCTGTAAAGTTATCACTTTTCATTACAGGAAGGTGCATCGCAATTTGAGAAATCAGCTGCAACTTTAAAGCGTAAATATTGGTGGAAGAATATCAAAATGATTATCGTTATGTGCGCTATAATCGTCATACTCATCATAATCATCATTGTTTGGGCAGGAAATAAATAGAAAGAATTGAGAAATTACCATTCCTGCAGAGTTGTAAGCGCATATGGTTATGCTGCGCAGCATTAAACTATTTTTTCCTTTGGTTTTTTTTGCTTCTCATTTTTCCATCCTAAAAGTTTTGTTTCCTTGAGGATGAAAATTTAATCCATTGATGGGTAAGGTGCAGATTGATGACGCTTACATTCTTTTCTCCCTAGTAGCTGTTCTGCATTTCAAAATTGTCGAAAAAATTTAGATCTTTTGTATCTAATTGGAAACTGCAAAGGAGAGAGGGCAGGGAGAGAAGGAACAAAGGTTGTAGCGTTCACATTTTCAACGTTTTTAATAGCTCTAAGAGAGCTATTAAATAATATGTGTCTAAGAGATATGCTATCCTGACTTTCACTGAATGAACTCTGCTGCCAATAAGTTTTAAGTTCATCTTGCTTTCTTACGTTAGGACTCGAAAATATTGGTTGTTTTGTTGCCTGAGATTCCAAAGGATGATTTTTTGGTAAGGTCACAGTAAGTTAAGTAAAAAAATAAAGGAAGGGGAAGTTTTTTCTTTTTTTTCCTTTCAGTGTCTGCACAATTTTCCATGTATGAAAAAAAAAAATAATCAATTTCTAGCTTCATTAGAATTTTTATCTCTTCCCATCTCCTTCAGATAGTTTATATACTTTTGTTACGTGCATGGTTTTCTATAAATAAATTATTCTATTTTGATTCGATATAGTTTGGTAACTTTTCCCCCATTTCTTACTGAAGTCGGTGTTTTTTGGAGAAAAATGGATAAAAGTTATAAGTTGACGGCCGTTTATGGCAAAGTACTTCCATCATTTGAGATTTGCCTCAAAGTAATGGTTCTGTTCTTTGCATGGTAGCCTTTGCACTATGTATAAATCCTTTTTTATTTGTATTCTGATAAATTTCCATGGTAAATTCATATATGTATCGTTTAATTGCAACTGTAACTGTAGTTGTGGTTCTTCCCTTCAGTATATGTATATTCCATTTTGCATATTCTGTTAACTTGATTACAAAGTCATAATTACATAATTATTCCCTTCATTTCTTTTCTTTTTGCGAATAAAATATAATTCCTTAATTATTATCGTTCTCACTGTAACGGTTTAGAGCGATGCAATTTTTCATTAAATAAATTTTTGGAATATAATAGGTAAGCATCAAAATGATAAGTGAGGATAAGGATTGTTCGGAACGGGATGCATTCTGGCCTTCTGAAATTGCTTCCTGAAATTCAAATATTTGTTCCTGTGTTCCTGGTTGTTGCATTGAAGGAAGAGCTCTCCTTTTATTATTGCTGTGGGGTGATATTTGGGAGCAAATGTATGTAAATATGCAGATTCGTGGTTTTTCCATTGGCATAATTATGTTTTTAATTGCTGGTATCAAACTATCCTATTCAACTATGATATTGATGACAAAGAAATCTATGACCTAAATAAATTCATATTAGCCGCGGTAAAAAGTACACGTCGTTTTGCTCATGGGTGTTATTCAATTTCCAACTATAACTTCAAAAAGTTCATGTAGTTGGCCGCATTACTTCATCTGGTACTGTAAACCATTCTTAACAAATTTTTTTTTTTTTTTTTGACTATGTTAAAGATGAGCGATAATAATATAAGGTGAAGGGGGAACATGGGCAAAATTTTCTGTACAGCAGAAAATGAAGTGATTGTAATGACATTTTCTCGCAATAGTATATGCTCACTTTATGATTAGAATGATAAAATGGCAGTTAAAAATAAATTTCTCTAGCGGTGTGTCAGCTTCATTATGTACGACCAGTATTGGAATATTGAAATTCAGATTTGAAGTACATTCGAATTCACTTTAATATAAGTCACTATGCCTGTGGACAGAACACCATTGTTTCGTGCTCGAGTGAAAATGATACGAACACAAGAAGCAACTCGATTAAAACGGGCTCAGTTACAACAGCATCAACAACAAGTAAAAAATCCTGTTAACAATTTCGATGGCAAGTAATTCATCGAGATTTTAGATTTCCAAATTTTTTTAGGATCATGGTTTGAAACATTATCGAGATTCATTTAATGTCTGTTATAGTGTTACTGTTTCTTAAATTTAGCAGTTGCGCTCCCTGAAAATCATCGAACTTATTTCCAGCTTGAGATTTTTTTATTTGCTACTTTCTTAAATTTACTATCGAGATCAAATTTTACTTTGTATCTTTAGAAAAATTGCAAAAGACATCTTGTCATAGTCCCTGGAATCTCAGTTTCTTGTCGTGCACTGTTGAAGCTCATCGAATTCGTCGGAAACTCATCGCCCTGCGAGATATGGTCATCAGCGGAAGGAAGAATTACGTTTCGGATATCGGACATTCTAGGAGGCTAATAACGTTGTACACAGATAGTACGCTTAATCAGTTTTTGACAAACCTACTTCTAGTTCTGATAGTGAAGTGATTATTTTTAAAAAGATGAGCATTTTCTATGCAAGCTTATCTAGATGTAACTAAAAGTAAGTTCAATTTGTTCTTTCGCAGCAAATTGATTTATTTAACTGCAAATGAATTAAACGGCATGTTTTTGTGTTCCTTTTAGTAAAACTCATGTACAGCTTATTTGTATTCGTACATCAAGATAGGATGCCTTGAATAATAGATAGTGCTAGAAATTAACCTTTTACGAAAATAATTATGCATGTTTAGGTATGAGTGATTTTGAACGCGATGAATTAGATGCAAGGATTGAAGAAATGATGCGAGATTGCATGCAGTCGCTGCAATCTTTGCAGTGTAAAATTAACAACAGTACAAACTTACGAGCTCTTGATGAGGGTCCCCATTTGTTCGAGGTGTATATTTTTGGATTACTCTCAGTGTAACGCAGCGCTCATATTCCATGAGAATCCGATACTGCTAGTTAACCATTTTTTTTCTTCTAACTGATGTTTCGTTCCTCTCGAATCGCTGATGTCTGCTGTCCATTTGTGAATTGGTTTTAGTTTGTCGTAATCCATGACACTATTTCTTTAACATATAGCAGAGGCTTCTAAATGTATTCTGCCATTTTGGATTTCCAAGTTTCAGTAACTTATACTTGTTATCAAAAAGTAAATGGTGTTTTCAGGTTTTGCGAATGTTAGGTAAACATCTTAGTGGAACGGCAAAAATTGTCGCGGAAATGCGAGCTTTGCGAACAAAGAAAACAACCAGCATGCGGCGAACATGCAGGTCCAGCGCTTTTTTTGTGATACATTTATAAGCTTGAATATTGTGCAATGTTTCAAAGCTGTATCTGTAGAGAACTCATCAGCTACCGCCTTTTGTTATTCATTTCTCTCTGATGAGATGATTCAGGTGCTTTCGTTTTCTTCCAACTATCCATTGCGTACCACGTCTTTTTTTTCCAAAATTCGTGATCATATTGTTATCCCTCAATACAGCTTCATGGCTCCAACGTTTACGTCTTATCATGCTTAAACGAGGTTCCATACGATATACAAATATTGCGTAAAAGTCAATAATTTTCATGTTCTACTGCTCTTTTTTTCATTATTGTTATATATACAACAATAATGAAAAAAAAAATATATATATATATGCAGTATTCGTGCTTTCTAATAATTGTTTCTAGGTTGGCTACGTTGGCGCAGCTCTATCGTATGAAGAAGAATGGGGATGAAGTACTGCGACAGCGGTCGACGAATAACTCGCTTGAAACCATACCAGTCAAATCCGATGTCTCAGGAGCTCTAGATTCTGTACTAAGTGATTCAGCTATTTCGGGCAAGGATGGTTTGAGGAAGAGGGTTTCTCAAATTACAAGTATGTTTTTTTTTCTTTTTTTCGTGCAATTCATTTCATATAAATGGTGTAGTTCTCAAGTGCATATGAAAAGTTTGCGTATTACAAAATTAGATCTGTTACTAGGACATTTCGGAACTCGGCACTCGCTCAATATTTATTCATGATATAGGTTGTTTCAGACATGAAGAAGGAAGAAATAAGAAAGCCAGAGCAGGATGGATGGTCTGATGTACAGGTGATTGATTTCCACGATGATGAATGCGGAGAGGATGTGGATTCTCTTGATAATTTAGATGATGATGAACGTACCCAGCTTATGGTTGAAAATGAACGTTTATATTCTCAGTCGCTGCAAGTAGATAGTGATATTCAAAAGGTTGAAAAGCAGATGATGGAATTATACCAATTGCAAGAAACATTTGCCGAGAAGGTTAACTCATTTCATTCTCTTTTCTTTCATTCTCTTGATCCTCAAGCTTATATGTAAATAATTTATTTTTAGGTTTCGGAACAAGAAAAGAATATAAATTTTGTCAATGAAACAACACTACTAACAGTTGAGAATATTCGAATTGGAAATGAACAGATCCGGCAGGCGATCCAGAATATGGCATCTAGACGTGTGATTCTCTTATTTTGTATTATTGTTCTCACATTTACTTTGCTTTTCTTGGACTGGTATAATCCTTAAGGTTGTCTTATGTTGTTTTATCGATCCTTTCGTATGGCCCGTCTGATCGTTCGAACAATTTCATTTCTACTAATAATTAATGACTCCAGTAAATCTTTCTACTTTTTTCTCTTTTAATGTAGAATTCTTGGGGAAAAAAGGCTGTAAAAGGAGAGATAAAAAAGAAGTAGGCAAAGGACTTGCTGCTGCTGATTTCAATTAGCATTGCCTGTATCATCATAGGTGTTAGGACCTTAGGTTTTGTGAGTGCAAGCCTCTTTTATTTATTGTTGATATCAAGAGATTGCTACTGGATTGTTTTAGGAAAAGAACAAACTATATTTCGTTCGCAGTGCAGTCCCTGTTAATGATTGACTGTAACATTATAAATTATTATATGGATTGAGAATTTCAGAATGTATGTTGACTAAAATAGATACCATCAGTGAACTGTAATTACGAAGTAAAATAAAGGATGGAATAGAAACGACTGCGTTAACTTAGGTTGTAAACTCGTGTTTGAATTCTACAAAACGGCATCTTTGATACATTCAATCGGATTCAAGTGGGAACTGTGTTTGTAAATGAAAACCTTAAAATCTGTCAAGGGAATAGACGATATTGAGCAGAGTCAAAATTTATAAAGTTGCTATAAGAAATACTTCGGTCTACCTAATCACAGTGTTATACTTCTGGTATTGAGAAGTAGAAATCTTGGTTTGGTTGCAATAGTGGGTTTAATGTCTTGCGTGTTTTACTCCATTGTTTTATTGGATGAAAAAACTGGCTAAAATATTACAAGTATTGATAAAGTTCTATGCTAAAATATTACAAGTACGATGTGGTCGTAAAGAGTGATATGGTTGGCACGAGATCAATTTGAGGTGTGCGAGACGTAATTAGCAAAGTTTTTATCATAGAACTTTATCAATAAAAAAAAGTCAACTGCTGTGCTCTTATCAAAGAAATTTAAGGCAGGTCAAAAAGGTCTACTATAATTGATTATTCAAAAGTGCTGCACGATTTTAATGTTTGGTATCGAACAACTTACCTATTCATCTTTTAATTAAATAATTCCATGAGACAGTATATATGCAACTGTTCTTGCATTTGAAGCTTCTTATTCGATTATCGGGTTTTATCCGTTCTCCAGTAACACCACAGGTAACTAGTTACGGACGAAAAGTACATGACCTTTACTGTTCATTTCACCGACATTTGACAGCATTTTCTGAATATCCATTTTCATAATTCAGTTGGATGAAAATTTGCATTCTGCACTTCTGTATAAACGAACTTTGATGTTGTAGTTCTCCCCAAAAATTTGGTATCATTGTCCATTACAGGGTATGGTAGTCGGTGGTTGTGAGTTGGGGTGTTGGGAGGGTTATTTTGGATTCCTCGAGGTAAGTATCAACTGAGGTGTTTGGTTGTTGAAGCACCACCAAAGTATCCATCGTAGTGATAGATATATTAGGTATTTATGGAGAAGACAGCTTTCTTCTCTTCATTCATGTCCTGTATAATCACTGTTATGTTGAGACAGTTTTGTGAATTTCGTATTTCTGAATCGGAAATAGCAATCAAAATAAGGAGGCAAACGCTTTACAATGGTTATTCCTAATATGAGTGATAAAAATAATCCAGAGCGGAGAAACAGAAGTCTGTGTCAAGGATTTATGCAGTACCAACTGTGAAGAATAAGAGAACGTGTCTTTAGTATGTCAGTTTACAGTAGTTCACGCGGCATGTTCCCTATTATTTTGGTAGTTGTGAAACTTAATTTTTAGCTGTTCTAGTAGAACACCAATTTCTTTGAGGCTGTGAATTTCGTCAGTTCTAAAACAAGCATTAACAATGTCTGGACCATCTGGTTCCGGTGAAGATGCGGCAGATCATAACGTCGAAGTATGGAAAATCAAACGTTTAATTAAAAGCTTGGAAATGGCCCGAGGGTTTGTAGTTAAACGTATTTTATATAATATGTGCTAATTTAATTAACAGTGGGGTTTGGCGAAAGATAATGTGAAATAAAATAATGGAAAACTTAGGAATGGGACATCGATGATTTCTCTAATAATACCACCACGAGACCAAATTGCGCGTATTTCAAAAATGTTAGCAGATGAATATGGTACTGCATCAAATATCAAATCTCGAGTAAATCGGTTATCTGTTCTGGGCGCTATTACATCGGTACAGGGAAGGCTAAAGCTTTATAATAAAGGTTTGTGTAGTGTGGTTTTGGAAATATAAAGATGGCATCAGATTGTCGCCTTGGAAAACTAATTTGTTTCTAAATCAGCCTGACTTGTAGATACACTTACGTCGTGTAACTTACCAATGATTTTCTTTGCAGTCCCAACAAACGGTCTTGTGATTTACTGCGGTACAATTGTAACGGATGAAGGAAAAGAGAAGAAAGTGAATATTGATTTTGAGCCATTTAAACCGATAAATACTTCATTGTATCTCTGTGATAACAAGTTCCATACGGAAGCACTACAAGGTATCTCAATGTTATCATAAGTTAATGATTTTATCAGACAGATTGTTCCTAACAAATACTTTTTGTATTCTGCAGCTCTTCTGGCGGATGATAATAAATTTGGATTTATTATAATGGATGGTAACGGGTCATTATTTGGAACGCTGCAAGGTAATACGCGTGAGGTGCTGCATAAATTCACAGTTGATTTACCGAAGAAGCATGGTGATTTTCATTTTCACTACAGTTTTGTGTAGAATTCTTATACTTTTTTGTTCGTATATCAAATTATACTCCTTGGCATTTGTTCTGGACTTAATTGCAAATTTTCGTGTTGACTTTGAACTTGATATTATGCGAAGTCTGCTGTATTTAATAATGATTATATTATATTTCTATAAGACAATATTTTTTAGGTCGTGGTGGGCAATCTGCACTACGTTTTGCTCGACTTCGTATGGAAAAGCGCCATAACTATGTAAGGAAGGTTGCGGAAACAGCTGTTGAAATATTTATCCGAAATGATAAAGTGAATGTGTCAGGGCTAATTCTTGCTGGCAGTGCAGATTTCAAGACAGAACTTGGCCAATCAGATATGTTTGATCAGGTAGAGAATGGTTATTTCGAGTTTTAACGTGCTTCGTTGTTAAAGGGAGTAAATAAAGCTTAATCCATCTACAAAGGAGCAGCAGTTTGGATACATTCTTCTCAAAAGATAGTATTAATTATTAACTATTTACAGCGGCTTCAAGCAAAAATCATCAAGACAGTAGATATTTCATACGGGGGCGAGAATGGATTTAATCAGGCAATTGAACTGGCAGAAGATGCGCTAGCTAATGTGAAATTTATTCAGGAAAAGAAGTTAATTAATGGATATTTCGATGAGATATCACAGGTGTTTCTTATTCATCTATTGCCCTAATATACTACAATTTACGCGTAACAGATTCGTATCGAAGTCATATGAGATATCGAGACGGAAATAGTAGAATAGGAAACTAATTTTGTAGTAACAGAATTTATGGTCGTTCAGAGAACTTGATTTTATTTTTTGGAGGTTTACTTGTTGCCACTTGTTTATATAATAAGTTTCGGATATAGAAATAAATCTCGGAAGTAATGCGAGTAAATTATTTTCTTTCCTTTTGAAAAATTTCTTACAATTTTGTAGAAGGGAAAGACAAAATTGTGGAAGTTAGTAATTGTGTTGTGTCGAACTTTGCACATCGCAAGTCAAACTTCCAAAATCAAAGTGTACGTCGTCTGCGGGATTGACAGTAATTAAAGTTAAGCCTGTTCGTTATTACACAACAGTATACTGATAGTCTACCGCTGCTTTTTCCAAGCGTGTTTCTTAAGATCATTGTTTTTAAAGGATTCCGGAAAATATGTTTATGGTGTAACAGACACATTGCAAGCATTGGAGATGGGTGCCGTAGAAACATTGATTTGTTGGGAAAATTTGGATATTGTACGATATCAATTGAAGAATCCAGTTACTGGAGGTATTTGTTTTTATTCTGTATGAGATAGCTGAATAAAAGAATAAAAATCCGCTATATACTTTACATTATTTTACTGATATTCAAGACTTTTTCTAGACGAAAAATTGCTATATTTGGATCCGGATCAGGAAAAGAATAAACGGCATTTTACTGAACCATCCGTATGTCATTTTATTTTTGATTTATTAAGAATGTATTTGTTTAATTTGTTAATTCAAAGAGGGAAAACGCTAGGACTCTAGAAAAACATAGCTTTAAAGAAAATGGTTGGTTTATTCTGGTAAAATTGCACCATTAAAGTGATATTAAGTAGAAGGACGTTGTTGTTTAAATGATGTGATAGGTAATAACAGGTAGGTTTTTAGACTGGTGTTGAATTAGAACTCATGGACTCGATGCCATTATTGGAATGGCTTGCGAATAATTATAAATCATATGGTGCAGCTTTGGAGATTGTAACAGATCGATCACAAGAAGGAGCGCAGTTTGTGCGGGGCTTTGGCGGTATTGGAGGTATTTTACTTATGCACTGTTCATCATGGCTGTATTCGAGCAGTTATTTTTCCTTTTCATTCAAATTTTTAGGTCTTTTGCGTTACCGTGTGGATTTTCAATTGAACGATCTGAATGACGGTGTTGAAGATATCAACCTTGATGATTATTGACTATATTCGGTGGCTACTCGCGATTACTCTTTCATTATCTTGGATTTTGCTTGTAAGTTAAGCTTAATTCGAGCCAGTGGTTTAGGGTTTTGTACTTATGAGTTTTTTTTTTCTTAATCTCAATGCATAATGCAGTAGAATTTGACGAATTAATTCATAGGATTAATGATATGCTTATTCGTTTTCATGGGATTTGCATTTTTTTTTAAATGACATATCAACTCCCATCAAACCATTTCTATGTTCATGCTGCTCGTAGTTAATTTTGTTCATAACATTTAAAGCTTGTATTGAAGGTTGGTCTTTTAGGCTTGGTTATGGTTATCGTATGTTCGGTCCACACTTTTTTTTTGTCCTGCTTGGCAGTTGAAATCGTTTATTATTGTCATTTTGAAAAAATATGTCAGTTTCATCGTTCTTTTGAATCTGAAATTACTTGTAGTGTGATCGCGACAGCCACCGATTCGTTATGGAGTTGGACAAGGTAAGAAAATTCTGCCTCAGAATTTGCCTCAGCTAATTTATTAACAATTTATTGGCCACTTTATTAAAATGTTCTTCCTATCTTTACCTAACTAACTAAAGTGCTACACGAAATTTACTGTCTTGGAGAGGAACTGCACTAATATTGCATAAATCAGGGCTTCCCAGGCAGTCTAACAAGTTTTAATGACTATAATGTGTTAGTTTCATGCAGCAGAGATGTCCTGCAGGCTTTTTAGTAGATTACTCTTGCTTGCCTTGGAAGCTGAAAGTGTAGTAAAATGATCACAGTGAAAACTAGAGTTGTGAAGATTTTGCTTTCTATTTCTTGCTTATGATGATCTCTGCTGCAGTCAGAAGAGAGGTACTCACACGGGAAAATATTCCTGCAGCTCGTGTTCGGCTTGTAAGCGAAAAATCATACCATCAATAAAGGTTAATTACAAGCACGATTGTATTTCTTTGATCCAATTTGTTCCCATTCTGGTTCAGCCAAAACAAAGACGAACTCATAGGTAAAAATTTTTCGTTTGGAAACTTCTAATGAATTAAATAATATTACGTTTCATAGTGACAGTTTGGAGTTATTTCTTTGGAAAAAAATCCACTTTGTCATGTTTATACATAACTGGCCTGCTGACTCTTAATTATTTGTAAGAAGAACATGGTTTAAAACTTGGAGATTTTTTAAGCGTATTTTATGCAGTATTGGATTCTATCTCTTATATTACATCGTTTGAAAGTCCGTTTGAATTATCCGTTAAGTTTTCAGAGTATGAAGGAATGGAAGAATTGATCAGCGTGTGCTGAGAATGTGTTGCATATCAGTGAAGAATTTGTTTGACGAAATTTCTACTTCACATTTTGTTGCTTCTTAGTAGCAGTAGTAATGGCAGCGGAAAGGCCATGCAGCATTTGTTCACAAATTTTATATGTCACTTTTTGCATCCAAGAAACTTTCTGACATGAAGAAACTAGTTTCTCCAAAAAATGGAAGGATCGTGAGAAAACTCAGAAGCAATAAGTAGCGGACGAGAATTTTATTAGTTGATCAAAGGGTGATGAAAGTTCCATTTCAGCAGATGTGGTGGTACTTTATTCACCAAAGGTTTCTCCCTTTTGTTTTTCTTTTCTTCAAAATCTTTTCATCTTTTCATCCTTTATTTTGCTTCATCTTTTAGCTGCTTTTGTATTTCTCGCTTTTTTTCAAGCTGTTCTATCAAGTGTATGATCGGTGGAAAACTAAATTTCTCTTAATTGTTACAGTCTTTATGGTTTATTCCTGGTGTGGCTCATGATTTCATTAATATTTCCTCGCTGATTGATTGTTTCTTATTTTTTTTTTCACAGTAATAAACTAGTTTTATGATTTCTTATTCGAGAAAAAGGACGCACTGTTTTGTAGATACAACTATTTTGCAGAAAGTTGAGTTTGTACTTACATGACAGGAAGTTTTAATGGGGTTCCTCGCAAGAACCGGTAAGGAGAAAGTGTGAATTGCCTGGAGTGAGTGGTCGAGGTAACGGAGAAGAATTAGGACCTACGAAGATCTAAAAGCATCTGCTTTTGTCAGCTGTAATGGTTGGCAATTGTTCGTTAAGAGCTAGTATTCCAATAGAAACTGCATTAGTGATGGAATGGTTTGGAGTGTTTGTTTAATAACAAGCAAGTTGTGAATTTCATACACTGGTATTTGAATATTCTAGTCAGGAATTTATTTAAAATCAAGTGGGGTATTCTTTCGGGCAGTAATTGGTGGCGGGTTGGGATTTCGTGTTTTACTTTAGTGCAATTAGATATATATACTTGTACGAGCATATTTCTCCCTCTCTCTCTATTTCGTTTCAGTCTATTAATGTAGTGTAGAAGTAGCAAGTGTAAAAGGTTCTTTTAAAAGCAGTGCGATAGAAGTTCAAATTTTTTTTTTGATTATCGTAAATGTACTGTGGACTTTGTCGTTGCAGTTTACTTATTAAAAATGATTTCGAGCTCTGAAAATATCGTAAATAATGTGGGACTTATCACCGGTTCTGTTGTGCTTCTTTCTTCGTTAGTAATATATTACATTTTGTACCGGCGGAAAGATAACTGCTGCACATTTTGTCCATTTTCTCTTATTGCTAAAAAGGTAACAGTTTATAAATTTTTAACACTTTCTGATGATTTGTAATGATAGTTCTATTTTAGAAGAGCTTGAAATGTGCTTGTAGTTTTTTCGAGATTCCACTGCATCTGCTTTCAGAAACTTATAACTCTTGTGGATCCTGAAGCGTCATATCCGCTGTCTTTAATACAGAAAGAAACTGTAAGCCACGATACACGAAAATTTCGTTTCAAGTTACCTAGTGATGAACACGTGCTCGGTCTACCTGTTGGCCAACACATTCACCTTTCAGCGAAGGTAGATGTAGCAAAAACTTTTGGGTCAAAAATCTTTATTCTTATTTTAATGTGGAATGAAGTATAAAATATTAGTGAACATATCGAAAGAGCGTTTGTGGTGTGCGTTTTTGACTTGTAGTGAATCTGAAAGAATAACTTCTATGTCTTAATATAGCAATCTTCACGTAAGTGATTTTTTCGGTTAACGGAAAACTTGTTGTTCGCCCATATACTCCAATTTCTTCCGATGATAACAAAGGATACGTTGATTTGATGGTCAAGGTTTACTTCAAGAATGTTGATCCTAAGTTTCCTGATGGTGGTAAGATGACGCAGTATTTGGAAGGAATGAAAATAGGTGAAATTTGAATTTTTGACCAGTTGTTCAATAATAACTCGAAGGAATGGATTGATGGAAAGCAGGGGATTAATTAATCTCTTTTACTTGTGTGATTTGTAGAATTTTATTCCAGTTTCTGTCTTCGCAATTTGAGTTGTGGTGTTATTGGACTAAGTTCTTAAATAAAAGTGGCTAATATTTTGAAACATATTAATCAATGAACAGTTCTCAACGTTAACAACGACATCTTTAAAAGAACCATTGATTTATCTAGTTGTGTAGTCCTTAAACCATGATATTTTTGTTGTTGGAAGATTTTTCCAGCATTATATTTTATTATTAATATCAGGTGAAACAATTAATTTTCGCGGTCCTTCGGGGTTGATCATTTATGAAGGGAAAGGTTCATTTGCTGTGAAGTCAACAAAAAAAGCAGAACCGAAACGTCACACGTGCAAAAATATTGGCATGATTGCTGGTGGTAGCGGTATCACACCGATGTTACAAGTAAAGTACCAAAATATTCATTTTTAAGGGATTTTTATTAGTTAATAATATATATGAGCAGAAGATAATCGCTCAGAAGTATATTTGCAGATCATTGCCGCAATTATGAAAAACTCAAAAGATCATACCAATGTTTCATTAATTTTTGCAAACAAAGATGAATCTGATATCTTGCTTAAGTATGTTGCACACTATGTTTGCATATGATTTTGTCTTTTGAAATTCCTCCTGGAAGGTAACACAAATGGTTCCTTTCCAACATATCAATCGGTTTAACTTGCTCTCTTAGCTGATGTAAAAACTTGCCTCTTATCATCATACTTGTATTTTTACCACAGCATTTGGAATAATTTTAGACAAGGAAGAAAATTTTCAGAGATGAACTAGACAAATTGGCTGCTGAGCATTCAGAACAATTCAGTGTTTGGTACACAGTTGATCGAGCAAAACCTGGCTGGAAATACTCAACAGGTTTCAATCGGTTTTATATTTTTAGGGAATGAAAAAAATTTAAGGGAAAGTGTCCATAGATTTATTTTGAGAAGAAATGATTTTCGGGGGGACAATTTGTCATGTAATTTTTCCAGGTATGCCTAATTTTTTTCCTTAAATTGTTTTTCTACATTTTCAGGCTTTGTCGATGCAGAAATGATCCAGAAACATTTACCCGCTCCCGATAGTGCTACCGGTACATTGATTCTGATGTGTGGTCCACCTCCAATGATCAAATACGCTTGTATACCAAACCTTGATAAGTTAGGATATTTGGAAAGCAGTCGTTTAACATTTTAAATTTTTATTGATTCTTATTTTTTAATGCTTGCTATAATACTAAAAGTATTAATTTTTTTGCTTCCATAACAGCGTTTTTCATAGATTTAGATTTTACTCAGTGACACTCATTGAGCTTCTGTAATTGGTATTTCGTGTTTCTACCATCCATATTACAACTGTGAATGATTTTTTGAAGATTAAATTGTCTTATATATTAAGTAACCTGTTTTATGCTGCATTCTTTTCGTCTTGACAATAAAACTTTTTTTTTAATCATCGTTTCTCAAATCAAAAAATCACTCCATCAACAAAGTCAATACTGATACACTCCTGACCGAGGAGAACTTCATTGTCAATTATTAAATCCTGGACCTTTCTATCTCACATATTTAGAAGACAAATTAAAATTTACTTTTAAAAAACTTCAAACAGTAGTTATTGTCAGGATTACAGTTATTACTAAGAAAGTATTTTTTTTTATTAAATCTTTATTGGAATTCATTATGATACATTTACAGACTATGCACAGGCTTAGAGCATTTTAATTCAAGTTCCCCTGCTTAAAATAGCGTTTTTTAAGTGAGGACAGTAGAATCAGCGGTATCTAATTCTTCCTCGGAAGAGCTGCTTGTTAAGCCGGTGGTATTTTCCGTTTCATCGGAATTCGTCTCTGTTCCAACCAGGTTTTCAAGATTTTTTTTTTCGTTCTGTTCCTGTAAGAGATATATTAGATCTTAAATTTGCCATTCTATCGGATTTTCTGGAAAATAGGAAAAGAGTACGTAAAAGAATGCTTTTAATTTTTACGCTCCTGTGTTAGTTCAGTTGCAGGTTTTTTTATCTGTATTTTTTTGTGTAGTTTATTTATTATTTCCTAGAAGTTATTGTAGTAAGAAGCATTTTGTGTCTCGTTTTTATTGTAGTTCTTTTGGCATTTTTCTGGTTTTAACTTTCTGCTGTCCTTATCGTATTTTGTATTTGTTTTCGTGTTTTTTTTTTCTAATTTTGATTGTGTAGGATTTTCTAGTAATTTATTTTATTTTTTATTAGTTTACGATATATTATTTCAATTTATAAAGTTTCAAATAACTTGATGAATTTTTCCCGCTGCATACAAAGGTTAAAAAAAAGTACTTCAGCATCGTTTTCCATAATGTTGGCTAAGAGTAGCTGAGCTTCAGCTATCTGTGCTTTATCTATTTCATCTGCTGGCGTCAATTCAAGCACCGCCATCAAATATTTCTGTGCCTCCGATTCATTGCCTAAAACTTTCCTTTATTAAAAATTATCAAAGGTAATAACGCGTACTTTAGGGCACTTTATTTTACTTGAGAATCATTAGAACTGTTGATTTTATAATCTCTTTTTTGCTCTCATGTATTCCTCATCAATTTATCAATAATTAGTAGCGTCATGAAGCTTATTAGGGAACGATTTATCCGGACGGAATTTTCGTTTTAGTATAAATCAATCGGTAATGCAGGGAGAAAAGTAGTGATAATAAGTAACAGTAGATTTGTTTTGCAGTAACCTTTGGCAATGTAACATTTGGCCAAGTAAATAAGATTATCGATATGGCCTGGATTCAGTTCTTCCGCCTAAATTATGTACTATAGTCTGCTTCAATACCAACATGCCTTTGATTTATCAACTCCTATCCTTGAAAATGTCGTAATACTTTGTCTCATGTAAAAGAGTCTTGACATAAAAGACGCACAAATTTAACTATTGAATTATTTAACTGAATTTAATTTTTTCGAAATACCAATTGTTTCCAGTCAATTAAATACATACTTTCTGCAAGTTATTAAGTGCCTCATCAATGGTGTGTGGCGGTACCGATCCGAACGCATTCAATGCATCTTGTTTTTCCTCTTCCGATAGAGTGGCCATCTGAAACAGAATTCCTATCTACCAGTACTGTTCAGGTTATCAGTCTGAGTGATGAGCAGTTAATCCGGTGTAGATAACACAGAATGAATGGTTACCGAAGCACTTTTTGTATTGCCAGAACATATAATTTCATTTGTAATATAAGTAAGATATAGAGTCTGTGAATGGGAATGCTATTTCTAATTTAGTTGCTATGATATTTCATCAATTACAGTTACATTTGATTAATATTTCATATTAATCGTATTAAGAGCTGGTCAGAGATGAAACATATTTTGTTATAAGATAACCCATGAGTGGCTTAGCGTGTGCAAGTTGCTAAAAACATTTGCTTCATACTCGAATGAATCTTTAAAGTAAAGCAAATATTGGGTAAAAATGATAAGCGCCTTACACGATAGCAAAATCGCCCTTTCATATGGTAAACAGATGAATCCGGTGAATAAGCTAACGCCTGATCCAGAAATTTCTAAAAATCATTTTAGCAATCGAAGTATTCCAAACGTCATCTTTCAAAAATTGAATTATCGTTCAGGAGTGGTTCATAATGTGCAGAATTAAGCAATAAATAAGTTAAGAATGGCAAGCTTGGTGAAGCTGGTCAATTATTTCTCCAAAATGTCAGCTTTAGAAACAATTCTAAAGCTTTAGAAACAATTCTAACTGATTTTAATTTTTTAAACTACCTTGAATTCCTGTGCGTAGGCGACTCGCTCAATACTGCTTAGACTGCTAAGTTCAGCCAATGTACCAGTTATGATAGCAGACCATTTTAGTACTTCTGTATTTTTTGGCTCCGTCTCATATGCAATTTTACACGCCGCATGTGCTGAATAGTAACCATATAAAGAGATATGCGTAAAGTAACCAATACTTTTTGGCTTTTTTAGCTAGCAGATGAGTTTTATGGAAAAAAAACTCGGTGATGAACGGTCCGATTCTTTTTTCGTGTTCACTAATATGGATCTAACTGTATATGAAAAAAACTAATGGGAAAGACGATTGATCATTCGCACTTGATTTGTTTAGAAAGACGAGAGGAAGATATAAATTAACAAAATTTGAAATGTAATGGACAATTGATGACCTTCTTCAAGCAGATGACAGCGGTCATCTTCTTTCGAAAGGCAGAAGTTTGAGAGGATGTAGCAAGCGTGTGCCAGACGGCATTCTAATCCAACATTCGTTTCCTCTTTTTCAGATATCATCTGAAATCAGTGACCTTTTCATGAATTGGAACAAGTCTAACATTTAAGGTAGACAGTTCCATTTAAAGGCGCTTGAAATTAACGAAAATATGACTTGTTTTATTAAAGACTTTTTTATTTAGAGACAATTATTCTCTTTGCAATATTTTAAAGTTTAGACGAGAAAGTTTTTTCTGAGAGACGGTATACCTTTTTAATAAGTTCGTAAGCTTGTTGTCCGTCATATTCCTCGAGATGTTTGTCAATTGCACTGTACTAAAATAACTAATCTTATCAAAGCTGTTTTTTTTTTCCCC